>CABFKO010011292.1:0-11486 GCA_901766855.1 Panagrolaimus sp. ES5
TTTAAATTATTAATATATAAAAAGGACAAATACTCTTGTGGTAATACAAAAAAAAGGAATGTAAAATAAAATTATAAAAAAAGATTAAATGCTTTAAAAAAATAATTTTAATTAATTATGCTTGTTTAGAATTTCGAGAATTTACAATATACTGTGCTTTTTGATTGTTCAAATAAACGTATTGTCCAATAACTCGTGCAATTTCAGATCCCTGAAGTTTTAGATTATTTAAATAAAATGCAAATTAATTTTGTAAAAACAAACCGAATCTGTATCAATGCTTAATTTAGCTTCAGGGATTTTCTTATCATCTTGAACAATGTTGACATCTAAAATTCCGTTACCATTGATGGAATATTTTCGAGATGAACGAATCTAAAATAATAATTTTTATTTTTTCAAATACAATTTGACAAAAATTATACATCATTTAATTTGCAATTCCAAAGTGTTTCCATTGTTGTTGATGAAAGAATTTTTACGCCATCTTTGTTGACGGCAACAACAGGATTTTTGAAAGTTTTTTCAGCAAATTTACATTTGTTTACAAAATAAAAGGATGAACCATATAATGGCCATTTTTCAACAAATTCTGAAATTTTATGTTAAAATCAGCAGCAATAATTTTATTAAAATTACTCAAAAATTCTAATCTTGCAATATTTCCATAATAATGTTTTGGAAAAACTGCCAATTTTTGTTTAATTCTGTCAAACCAATTTGAAGCAGATAAATTTGCTCTTTCGAGAACAGTTCGAGGAACAATTGTTTGAACTAATGTTTCATTGAAGCTTTCCGGATCATTTGTACTTGCCATAAAAAGAAGTGCAGCTAAAGCAGCAGCATCATCCTATAAACACTTATTGTTATAAAAGGGTTACGGTAGACATAAAATTTTACCAAAGTTTTAGCAGATAATTGATTGCTATTATTCATTGGCATAATTGTTAATAACCCTGCCATATAATTAGGTACAACTTGGAAAAATAAGACATCAATATACAAGTCATTATCTTCCCGCATTGGATGAATCCAAACAGTTCGAGTTAAAATTAGAATAAACTTTTCATTACGAGTTTCTAATTCAGAAGTTATGTCAAGAATGTATTCATCATTACTAAGGACTCGAAGGGTGCTATCTGAAAATGCTGTTTTTGTAACATAAAAACATAGTAAAATTTTTTATACCCTTTTCTAAAATATAGCATAATGCAAATTCATGTTGTTCTGCATCACTCCAAACATTCATCTCTGTACACAACTCTTTAATAACTTCTTCAGCTACCGTAATTGTTTTTGTACTAATAAATCGTTTTTGTCCACCTGGCAGTTCAAAAGCTTGACGCTTAACATTTTTACCACTCTGAAAAGCATTTAAAAAAATGTTTTTTATTTAAAAAATATTCTACCGTAATAGCTTCAACTTCAGCGGCAGTTAAAATGAATTTTCGCCCTCCGAATTTTAATGTTTGTTGATAATTAAGTAAACAGAGGCTTGCCGTTCCATTAAATGGACGTCGAGGATCATTTGCAATTTCATTTAAATATTTGATCAAAAATGGTTGTAATGTTTGAGTTGATGCAAAATAGGCGGTTAAAATAGTAAAAAGTCGCCAACCAAGTAAAAGACTTTCTGCTTTTGAACTTTTATTTGTTGTTGTTTGTTTAATTACTTGACAATATATTTCATCAATTAATGCGGGATAGTTATGACAAGCCGATAAAATTTCATAAACACAATCAGTCATTGTTTGACCACGTTTTAATGATAAATCACCCATATATCTCATAACAGCTAAAAAGAAAGGAACTTATCCTACTTTTTTCAATGAATTTTTAAAATTAATCTTACAAGCAAACATATCAACAGCTAATTTATCAGTTTCATTATTTTCAAGCCGAATTAATGAATGTGAAATTGGCTTATTTGTATATTTTACTTTATCACTCAATTCTTGCCATGTCCATTCTTTTCGTTTTCGATTCAAAGTTAATGAACCAAAATCAGAAGTTTTAGGCTGTCGAAAATAACTCATCGCAAATTCCGTCATTGTAAGCCTTTCATTATTTATGCCACCACCGTACAAACTTTGATCTTCCCAATTTGAATAAACCTGAAGGTATTTATTTATTTAAACTTTTGGAAAAAAATAACATTTGTCATTTTTATATGTCATTTCATTTTTTATATAGTCTTTTTTGATAACAAAATCACAGACAAAATTACAACAAAAGAAAATAAAAAGAAAAGATTTAAAAAAAATGCTTCACAGAAAAGAGAAAATAGCGAAGAAGAAATAATGTAGTGGTAATGGGTTTTTGAGCAAGCTAATAATGATATTTGAAAGCTGTTGTATTTATTTATTTATTTGATGAATATTTTTTCTTTAATATTGTGGAGGAGGAGGTGGTGGAAGGGTATGACGAGATGGCATTGGTGAACCCTTTTGTGGTTGTGTCAAATACATTGGACGTGGAGGCTCACATTCTTCATATGCAAATGGAGGCCATTTAAATGAAAAACAACAACAATGAATTCGATGATACACTCGTTCTCTTGGCTCCATTCCACCAGGGCCACCTTGAATACCTTTTCTTGAACGCCCTCCGCTAAAGAAACCTCCACCAGAACGCTTTTCACGGTGCTGTGAAAATGCATTTTGTGAATATCCATTTGTTTGACCATAATGTGCTTTTCCACCACTTGCACCTCCGGCACCTCCATGTGAATATGATTCATGATGATATCGGTAATGACCTCCTCCGCCAGCACCTCCAGCAGCAGCAGCACTTCGACCACTTGTTACTGCAGCAGCAGCTCCAGAACTTTCATTCAATATTCCTCTATTAATTCCACCAATATTACTTTGTCTTTCTTTTGTTAAATATTCTTCTTCATCACCATACCCTTCAGCAGAAAAATGTCCATGTGCACGCATTCTTGCATCACTTTCGTTACGATAATCTTGATTCTGTTGATGTTGTTGCTGATAATTTCTATCATATCGTCTGTCATAAAGTTCTGATTCAGGATACCTTGAAATTGCAGAACGAGGTGAAAGTTCTTGTGGCGGAAGAGCTTGCATTTGATTACGATATCCATAATTATCATAATATAGGGGAGGTGGAGCACGACTTGGATATGCTGTACGTTCTGTATGATATCGAACTTGTTTATCATAACTTGTCCAATCATCGTCAGCTCCTTCATGTCTGCTATCAAATTTTGAATGTGATTTTGTATGTGCTGATGGAATTGTAATTGTTTCATTAAAAAAATCTCCACCACCACCACCACCTCCGCGTTGATTTTGATTATCGTACTGATCTCGACGAGGTTGGCGTTGACCACCTAATGAAGCATGAAAAGTTGAATTTCTTTCAATTGATCGATATGGATCATAATCATCTTCCGGTACAAAATCTCGTCGATTATCTAATGATTTTGAACGATGTGAATTATCTAATGGTTGTCCAGTGGGATAACCTCCAGGATGTTCATCAATTGGTGGAAAGCGTGATTGTGAACGTGATCGACGATACGAGGAATCCATAGTCAATTGACCACAAACAACACAACAAAAATCAACAAAAAATTATTTTGTTAAATAGGTTTAACAAAGATGAACAAACTAAAATAGGTGTAAAAGTAATAATTGCAACAAAACAAAAAAAGTAGAACAAAGACACGATATCAAATTATTGAGAAAACGAGAAGGGTGTTTTCATTTAACCCTAAACAAAAAGGGCTGTAAACAAAAGTGAGAGAGAGGGGAAGAAACAAAAAAGAAATCAAAAACGTTATTACCCTAGGAAATGAAATTCCAATCAAAGAAAAATTTGTGCGGCAAATACTGCTTTTTAACTTTCATTTTTTTCTTCTTCTTCAAAAGGCAGTAGCCATTTGCAAGAAAAAAATAGAATTGAAGGAGCGCTCGATAGTATTACGAAGAAAAAAAAAGTTGTTTAAAAATTGAGAGAGCTGATTTTGGTTTTTTTTTTGCCGAAAGAAGACAACAACGTTGATCGGCCTTGTTAGAAACAGGTTTGTTGGAAGACCCCTATTGCAGAAGTTATAAGAATACGAAGAAGAAGGAGAAAAAAAATAAATGAAACGAATAAACGTCTGATTGTGGCCTCATTGTTGACATTCAACAGCTTTGCACTCTCACTCTCTCTTCCTTCTGTTTTCTTCCTTCTTCCATTTTTAGAGTCCGTTATATAAATGTGTAAGAAAGAATACAACAACTGTCAGAATCTAAAGGGTGGTGCATCATAATCAGTGTCACACTTCCTATCTTCCTATACATTTTTTTATCTTAATAATAAAAAAAATACACACAAATTATATTAAATGAAACTTCTGATGCATGTGTATCCGATTCATTGCAAAAACTTTAAATTACAAACTGAGAAAAAAAGAAGAAAAAGAAAGAAAAAGTGTATCATTATTTCATTTCACCTCATTGGTTGACCATTTAATTACTCCTTGAAGGCGTTATCAAAAAAACTATATAAAATTTTTGAAATTCTTTTGCAATTTTTTTTTTTAATTTTAAGCAATGAAAATAAAAGTAAACCAACATTATCAGGTGGCACTCCATTCAAGGAGCCATAGATTACTGCACTATTGTTTCGATAATGCATTGGCTGAGGTTGTTGTTGTGGCATTACAAAAACAGTACTGTTATTTATAGCTGAAGGAGGAGCATAAATTTCTGAGCCATACTAAAAAAAGTTGTTTTTAATTGAAAAACTAGTGTATCAAATTATGCATACATCGTTTTCCATTGATGTTGGTTGTACATACTCAGCAGGGAACCATCCAAAACGATTTCCAATTTTTCCATAAAGCCAATTTCCTGCTCCTGGTGGGGTTTCATTATTTGGAATTTTAATAACTTGAATAATATCGCCATTATGAAAACTTAAATGATTGCTTTGATTAATTCGATAATCAGCAATTGAAATGACAAAGGTTTTTTGCTAAAAATTTAATTGAAATACAAAAAACCAGAAGCAATTAAAAAAGTCAAACCTTTGGAGTTACATCCAAAAAACGATGAATAAATTCAACAGCCTGTCGGGCAATATTACACTTCAAAATTGTAATACCTTTTTGTTTGGTTAAAATTTTGATAGTTGTTGAGGGCTCAAAAAGAATATCAAAAATGTTGACAAAACTGGAAACAAAATTTTTGTAACCTTAATGGAAAGAAAAGTAAAAGTTTTACTCAAAATGTGCTTGTGGAACCATTGGATCATTAACATTTTCAACATTTCGTGTCATTAATCGTATACCATTTTCACTAACACCCAAAATCATAAAAACTCTTTCATTATTTCTTTCTTCAATTACTGGATACATTCGAGAAAAATACAATGGCCATTTTCGAGCTTCACTAATAATATCTTGTTTTACTTCAATGGAAACTTCATTTGGTTTATCCAAAGATTCAACAGGTACACGATATTTATCTAAATTTATTTTTTTAATAATTCAATAAGCCCTAAGGGGATAAATATAAAACTAACTTAAAATTGAATTAATTCGATCACGCTCAAAATGACGAATTCTATGTGGCTTGTGTTTTCGACAATCCGAAATAATTTGTGAAAATACAAGGTCAATTGAGTCAATATCATCCAAGGTTTCACCCGGGAAAAAAACTTCCCGACGAATAATAAGTTTCCAGGGTTCACTGATAAAACAAGTGGCAGGAATATTTGAACTACTTTGACTTTTTGCACTTATCAATGACATAGCTGATTTTGGTGGCCCAGAAATGGATGGCTCATGATAACTTTTATTCATATCACGAGAATAAATTCCATTATTTTCAATGTGATGAGGATGGCCATTTGATACAATAGAGTCTGGAGTTTTTCGTGGGATTGTTCCATTTGCGCCATTTCTTGAAAGAGTTCGACTTTCAAAATATGTTGGTTCTGCAGATGCTCGACTTCGATTTATGGTATCATTACGATAAGAATAAATTGGACTTCGAGGTTGAAGATCAATATTATCCAAAAAATGTGGCGACTGTAATGGTTTTGTTGGACTTCTTCTAGAATCACCTGTCATGTAATGTGGTGAACCTAGATCATATGATTGTTGTCGAGCAAATTTTGGTGATTCTTCTGCTCTTACATATCCATTCCTTGCTGTCCTTGGGGTTGATGAAACAGATCGGGGATAATTATTATTACCATTAGAAAATTGTCTTGGTGCTCTTTTAATCGTATATGTATCATTTTGATCATAATCTGGTGGTGGAAGAATTGGTGTAGAAGGATAATCACCATTTGTAAATCCTCGGGGTGTACTTTTTGAACGATTATTAAATGCCCGTGCACGTCGTTCCGCTGCAGGAGATTCAAATCTTCGACGTCCATTTTGTCGATTATTATTATGCATTGAAACTCCATTATTATTACTTCCATTTCCAACAAAACGAGCATGTTGTGATGTTGGCTGAATTTGTCCAAGACGTGAATTTTCCATCATATTTGTTGGAGTACGAGCACGATCATTTGTACGCTAAAATAAAATTAAATAAACATTGGAAAAAAAATTATTCACAAATATATTTTACGATTTGCATGGTCGTTGAAGGCCTTGAAAGATAAATGTCCTAAAAAATGATTGAAAAATATTTTTTCAAAAAAATCGGAAAAAAGTGTTACCTCTTGATTTTCCTTTGAAATTCTATCGTCATTCATTAAAGTCCTAAAAAAGCATCAAAAGTGAGTTAACTCTTTTTGCAAGCTTTTATTTTAAACAATAAAACTATTGTTTTTTTTTGTTCAACTTTTGATAAAGTGACAAAAAAAGTGTTATCAAAAAAAGAATGATAAAAGATTATAACATTTACCTTGAAATTCGTTCATCTGTTGGTGGAGGTGAAGGTGTTTCAGGAAGATACATGTTATTACCCTTAAAAAAATAATTTTATTTTTCTTTGTTTACTTTTTTCTTCTTTTTTTTTGTGTTTTACTCACTCGAGAAGGTGAAAATAATTGACGAGATGGAGGTAAAGAGCCCGAAAATCTTGAATCTCGCCCATCATCTGCTGAAAGATTAATACTAGAGGATAAACCAGAGGGAACATGTCGTCGATCTAAAATAATGTTTTAACAAACATTAGGCATTTTTATGTTTATACCTGAAACATCTGATGTAGCACCATTATATCTTGGAGATGCAGGAGCACGTCGATAAGTTTCCGTTGGTCTATTTTGATGATAATATGGATCTGGACCAGCACCTCCTTTAATGCTTGCAGCAATTAAATTTGTTGAATTATCTTCATTTGAAGGTAAAGCCTAAAGTTGCTTTGTAAATATACACAAAAGTCAAATAAATTTTATTTACTTGATCAAAAACTTCGTCCAAAAATTTGTTTACATCACCATTATTACCAGGGATCTTCATATTTCGAATTCTACTTGCAACACTCATATTAGCATATTCTTCCGGGGTTAAACGTTGTTGTTTATTATTTGATTTCTGTAATTACAGTAATCTCGATTTATTTAACATTTCTAATTTAATAAAAAAACTTACCAAAATGCCATTATTTGGTTTAGGACTAAGAGATTCCATGTGAGCGTTTTGCACTAAAATGTTGCTATCATTAAGCTGCTTGATTTGCTTCCGAAAATAATAAAAAAAACTCCGCAAGACCACTTTTTTTTGTCTTATTTGAATTTAGTGGTGTGCGAAAACCACTTAAGAAGGGAAAGAAAAGGAAAGAGACAAAGCCAATTGATTTCGATTAAACATGAAAAAAAAGCATTGAGGGGGAAAAATAACTGGATTTTGTCAAGCTTTATCCAAAAAGAAGACGATAAAGTGTGAAGATCATTAACTTACTATTTGTTTCGTCTTCTTCTCCTTCCGGTGTTGACCTACTCTTATGTTGAGATTTAGATTTTGAAATTGTTCGAAAATTTAAAAATGGTGAATCTTCAGGTGGTACAGATGGAATTTCAAATTGTGAAATTGCATCAAATAAAAAACTTTTTCCATGTACAACACTATTAATTTCTCCATTATCAATTGTTAAGCCCCATCCTTCAGAATCAATAAGACCACGTAGCCGAAGTACACGTTCAACAATTTCTTCAATTGTAGTCCATGCATCAACTTCAACATCAATAGAATCACCATCTGGAAGAATTATTTGAACGACAGGTGTTTGTCGACGATGATAAGATTGTTGTTCGAGAGTTGTTGATGCAAAAGTACGTTTTCGATTAGTATCATTATGTCGTAAAGAACGGAAAAGTCCATTTAAAAGATGGGTGCTTAATGGTTGAGGTTGCCGTTCAAAATAGCTAAAAAAATGTTTTTAAATTTGATAAGTAAATTTCAAGTATACTCTTTAATCATCGGAAAAATTAAAATTCCTGGTGGAAAACTATTTACTGCCATTAAAATTAAATTCCAGGCAGTTTTTGAATTTTCTGGATTTCGATTATTGTATGTTTGATTACAAAGCTGCATAAAAATTTCATCTCTTTGTGAAGGAACTTCAATTCCTTGTTGAATAATATATTTTGCTAAAATTGAACGTTGCCCTGGTGTCATAGTTGTATCATTCATATATCGTAAAATTAATTTAAAAATTTCACATGATAATTTAAAATCTTTTTCTTCTTCTTTTGGCAAAAATGGGGTTAAGATTGGTTCTCGGCGAGCTTCAAGAATGTGATTCTAAAATTATATTTTAAAATATAATCCCTTAAAAATTAAAGTTGAATACTTTTAAATTAAGTTCTGCAAATTCTTCAATTGTTAAAGCTTCAACCAATGGAATATCAGCTTGTAATTTTAAGGGCAAATAATTTGTAATTGTTTTAACTTTTGGAAGATTTATTGCTTCTTGATTTAAAACGGTATTAATTTCTTCGGGCAATTCATACCATTGAACTGGTGCCGAAGGTGCAATTCTTTCACCAACATTATTCTCATATATTTTATTGTTTGTCGTATTCGAAGATTCTTGCAAAATTGGACTTTCAGCATGTTTTTCAACTTGTCGAAGCTCTTCTTCTTTTAAAGTTACTGCTTTTTTCCTAAATTTTTTTAATTGTTTATTTTAATCCGCTTTAATCCTTTTCTAATACCTTGCATTCCATCCTCTAAAAGCTGATTGAATTTTAACAGCCGATTGTTTTTTCCTTTCAAATTTCTTTTCAGCTGCAAATTTTCGAATATTTCTTTGAATTAAAATTGCTGATGCATCTCTTAAAGCATGCTTTGAATCTTCAAGCTGATTCAAAAGTCGATCTTTAAGAAATACACTATGACTCCCAATTGCATAATCTCCAAAATATCTTGTTCCTTGAGCATTTAATATATCTTCAGCGATTTTTTCAGGTCCTTCATGATCAATAACTTCAATGGGAAGCAAGCATCGAAAACTTTTAATAAAAGTATGAATGTTAATCTTATGTGGATATCCAAGAACACTCATACGATAGATTTCTTGAATTGAAAGAGCTTTCATTTGACGTCCAATTACTTCCGCATCAAATTTTGTGCTTGTTTGATCAGAATTTACTCTAATACATCGAATAAAATGAACACTTTCTCTAAAAATAACATTTTTTTTTAAATGTTGCTAAATAAAATATCAATTCTGGTAGAAGATTTGTTAACTGTAAGCGATGTTTCAAAAAAGATTATTTAAAAACTTAAAATTTAATCAAACAGAATCAGTAAAAACATACTTATTGAGTCTATCATAAAGTTGTGAAACAGCCTTTGAAAATTCATCTGCAACAAAAATTGTTTTATTTTTTTGAACATTTCCTGATGATTTTGGAACTAAAAATGCCAATGATGGATTTTCAGATTTGCTCAACAAATCAAAAATTGTAGATAATTCTGTCCATCGATTATTTGCCAAAAATCCTTCAACATTGTAATAAGTAATACCAGCAAAATGTCGAATACCAAATTCAAATTTTTCTTTTGTTCTTGGCTTACAATAAATACTTTTATCCAAATGATTGATATTTGATCGTTGAAAGAATGCTTCATCTGAGCCTTTAGGGAAACGACTTTCATCCATTAATAATGGCAAAATTCCAAATGGTCGATTAAATATCATATTCACAACTCTTTCATTGTCAAGACTTGATGGCATTCGATATTCACATACAATTCCTTCATCTTCATAATCATTTTGAAAAGTTTTAAAATTTTTTTGGATAAAAAAATTTTCAAGTTTTTCATTAACAGAATTTATGCAAAATTCTTCAAATGTATTATTGTTATATTTCTAAAATTTGAAAATTGATTCTTTGTTTTTTGCCTTTTTTTTCATTTTTACCTCGAATCCAAATAAATCAATTACTGATATTGTTGCCTCGGGATTAGAACATTGAAAAAATAATGAAATATGATTTAAAATCCATTTAAAGAGTTCATTGTAAAGTGTTTTTGCAAATGAGTCCCTTTAAAAAATGATCAATAAAATATGTATTAATTAATTACTTTTTTATATTAAATTACAAACCGAATGTCAAGTGCTTTGTCGATAGATGTTACTGCTTGAAAGGTTAATGATGGTTTTCCTTCAAGGTCATTTATATCTGATTTGGATGGCTGGGAAGTTGTTAAAAATACTCTCTTTAAATCTTTCAAATCAATTTCAAGTAAATGTGAAACCCATTTAAGTTCACTTTCATTCGCAATTTCAACAATTTCAATGCCATCGGAAGTCTAAAAAATTTTTAAAAATTTTGAGATTTAATTAAACAAAGAGAGGAAAAACAGAAAAAATATGTTGGAGTAACAATAAAAATTTAATCTTGCAACTATGTATGCTTAAACTTCATTTAAAACAAAAACATTGATAAAAAAGAAACTTACTATTTGATTTTGAAAATACAAATTTCCAACATGTAAAATAGCAGATAAAAGTTTAAAAATAAGTTCACGTTGATTTTCAGAAAATCCAATAGTTTTTAATGCAGATTGAAAAGCATAAAATGCTTGTTTATCAGCTTCAATATTGCTTCTATTTCTTCCCTGTAAAAAAGAGATAACATACTCTAAATCCGTTAAAAGAAATAAATCAAAAACTAACTTGATTAAGATAAAAATAATCTCTAACGGATTTAATACCATATTTTTCTCTTTGATTAAAATCTAATCCTGCACATATCTGATACAATGCTGCAAATGAATGTTCTCCTTTTTTCTGAAGAACTAATCTGCTAAGTTCAAGTGGTAAAATTTGTGTAATTTTTAAGCCTTGCAATTCCTTCCTAAATAATTATTACAAATTTTTTTACAAAATTTTATAACAAATAAAAGTTTTTACTTTTGATAAAGAAAATCAATACTGTATCCACATCGTGTTGCAGAACCATTTTTTAATGTTTTTGCACTTCCGATTCGATCAAGAATAATTTGAAGAGCATTAATCTGAAAAAAGTAGAAAATTAAATTTAAAAAAATTATAGAATAT
>CABFKO010011303.1:0-10221 GCA_901766855.1 Panagrolaimus sp. ES5
TTTTTTTCTGTGACAAACATTGCTCGAAGTTTAGAAAAATCGTGCTTTAATACTAATTTTTTTTGATATCATATAAAATAGATAAAATGTTTACAAAAATTTAAACAAAGAGTTTTTAAGGTGACAGGAAAAAATATGACGTGTTTTTAAAACAAAAAAAACGTCATAAATGCTCAAATTATGACGTTACAAATTTTCTTAATTTTTCATATATCATTAGTGAAATTATTGTCGTAAAAATTTAAACAAAGGTTTTTTCTGGTGACACAAAAATCTGAAAACTTGTGATAAATAAAATAGATTGTATAACATGACGTATGTTTCATTTCCCCTCATTCTAAAAAGTTACTTCAAGAGAACCTGATTAGAACAATGAACAATACACTGTAATATCACGTTGCGAATTCACCACCGGTTGGTGATGAATTCTAAATGCAATAGTAACAGAAAACCTCTCACCCAAAAACGTCAAAAAATCACTGTGTCGTGATTCTCCGTTAATGAATACAATACTGTAGGTTTTTGGTGATGCATTCGTCACTCACAGATAATCATAACGGTGATGCTTAAGTGATGTTACCGTGATGATTTTCGTCTACCACCGATAATTTTAAATTTAATTTTTTAAATTATTTATATTTTTGTTAATTTCACACATTATAGTTGATAAAAATCATCTTTTATTACGTTTTGAGCTCTTACAAAAATTTTTTTTTAAGATTACTATTGTGCTGTAACTTCTCGTTTTTGACCTTTTAACATTTTTTTTATCAACTATGAAGTGTTGGAATGATATATGTAGGTGATTCTAAATCATTTTCGATCACTTTGGAAAAAAAAATTTTTTTTTTAATTTCGATTCAGCTTGGTCCCCTCTGTGAGATTGTTAACAAAATGATGTTTTTGCACTAAATGAAAATGTTCCACCCAAAATTAAAAAAGATCGCTATAGCCAATATGTATATCAAGGTTGGGCTAATCAATGGTGAAAAAACCAGACTAAAATCTAAAATTTGCAATTCGGGCGAAAGCGCAACCCTAATCAGTATCACCTAAATCGGTATCGGCTAGTAAACCAAAAATCTTTTTGACAAAAATACTTTTTTAACTATCCTATTGCTATACACCAAGTTTCATCAATAATTGAGACAAAAAGTTTTTTTTCTGCCACATCTCAAAAAATTCTCGGAGAGTTCGTATTAAAGTCATGTGTACAGTTTAACAAAATAAATTAACAGTAAAAGTCTCTGCCGCGTTAATACAAAAGGAAATACTGAAATGACAGAATTAAAATTATTTATTTCAATGATTTTAAATCTTGCCAGATAGCTATATTCCTAATTTTTCCGGATTTTTTGAATAATTTTTTTTTGAATGGGCAAGCGCGACGTCCAAAAATCTCCGGCGCGTCACCCCTACGTCCTAGCGACAGTGGTTAGCTGTCGCTAGCCTTGCATGCGTGCTCTTATATTACATTTTTTCGGCTGTGTTGAAAATATTTTTTATACTTGTTTTGAATGGTCAAATGTGAAGAAAAGTTTTCATCCATTGAATGTGAAACAAATCAAAATAAGCTTTTTTTGGACTATTTATTCAACATTATCTTTTTTTCTTAATACGAACAAATATTGGCGTAAATCGCCATCAAAGACTTGTTGAATGTTTTGCCCTGACACAGTACTTTCGTCTTTATATATTTTTAATAATTCAAAGCCTGAATGTAATTATTACTTACTTTAAGCTTCTTAAAATATTTATACCTTCAAACATCATCGCTAATCTAATTCGACCATAAATTCGATGGGCATTAAATGCAATGCTATCCCTTCCTGTAGGTAATCCAAGAAACAGTAGTCCCTTGGGTTTTAACAAGCAGTGAATTTTATTCATTTCTCGAAGATCTCCGATTGGATCAATCGGATCACCATATCTTCCAAGGCCACTATGTTCAATACTTGAAAAACTAACAACAAAATCAAAGCTATCGTAATATCTAAAATTTAGTATTTTATTATATGTTGCTGATAAAAAAGGTTTTTAAAACTGTAAATTTAAAGGCACACTTTTTACTTAAAGATGGTAAAGCTGGAGCGTAAATAAAATCCATTTTTGAATGTTTTATTCTAATTTTATGGTAATCTATTGTAGTTACATGTTTTGCACCGTTGTTTAAGGCATACACTTCTGCCCACGGATTTTGCGATCCGATTACTGCTCCATTTTTTTGGTTAATATGGTAATGTTTAAATGCAAAATTTAAAGATACTACAAAAAATAAATTATATTTTTTCTTTCAAAAATAATTTGTGCAAAATGATAGGCTACTTTTCTGATTTTCGAAATTTAACGGAAATTTATGTTTAGTAGTTATTGCGGGTTCAACATCCGTAAAACCATTTCATCCTTTTTTTACTTTTTCTATTTGAAACAAATCGTTATGGCACCAATTTTGTCAATTGTGACAAGTAGTTACCTAAAGCTACTTATATATTATGATTGAGCGTGTAAAATAACCCTAAAAACATAAAACTACTTTGACGGCATTTTACAAATTAATAATTTGATAATAATTGGTGTTGCATAACTTTAAGCGAACCTTTAAAAAATTTGGATATGGCAATTTTATTAATTAAAGATTGTTCAGCATGCTTAAATAAGCTAATCTGTAAAGAAAATATTAAAAAATATGCAATGGCCCGCTCTGCTAGTGTGGAAAATCGTATATTTGCCCATTTTGGCATTTTTTTCCGGGGCCGGTGCAGTGAGGTGTTTTTAACAGACTAACTATGCCAATTTGTAGTCATATCCATGGGTAACAAATCCCCAAAGTTTCAGAGCTGAAACTTTAACACACACCTCCAGATCTTCTTTTAAAGTTACATCAAAATTGAAAAAATGGAAAAAAGAGAGAAAAAAAGCTGAAAAAAGGCTGACGTTCTGATTTTCAATATGTGGCCACACTCTAGTAAATCGGTGCCAGCATATTTTTTGGTATTTTCTTTACAGATTAGCTAATTTAAGCATGCTGAACAATGATAAAATTGCAATATACAAATTTTTTTCAAGGGTTGTTTAAAGTATGCAGCACCGAAAATTCAAACTTTTATCGAAATTATTAATTTGAAAAATGCCATCAAAGTAGTTTTATGTTTTTCAGGGTCCGTTTCTACACGTTGAATCAAAATAAATAAGTAGCTTTTAGGTAACTTCTTGTCTCAATTGACTCCAAAATCTTGAATTTTCGTATAAAGCTTTTCAACACACTTTACAATGAAAAATAGGTTGCAAAAAAATGGACACTTCTAAACAAAATAAAGAGAGCCGGAGCCGCAACAACACATTCAAAAAAATTTCGTTGAAACTTTCGGTGAATGCGTTTGATAACAAGAAATGTTTCCAAAAATAAACCAACTGTTGGCAAAATCTTGCTGAAATCCGATCAAAAGCAAAAAATGTTTTGCAAAAATCCGTTAAATGAAATGTGCTCATTTTCAATTCATTTACGGAGTTTTCCACATAATCGTGCATTGCCACTTTTTTGTCGTGCTATTTACATCTTTTTTATTTTGTATTCGGCCCCTTTTATTGAAAGTAATTCCTGCTTTTAATTTTGGATATGTTGTTGAGGTTACTTAAGGTGTAGCGATAACAAAAGAGAAATAAAGTGAACAAAAGCCGATGGCTTGGTTGCCTAGCGAGGAAAACAAAAACAAAATATAAAGAGGCTTTGCTTTTATACTAGCAAATGAGACTTGAACGAGTGTTGGAGTTTGTGTTCAAATAAGCTTCTGGTCGATCCCCACATCCGTAAAAATAGGGCTAAACAATTTTGTCGCAGAATAAATGGAAATTTTTTTCTGTATTTCAGGGGAAAAAGTTCCCCTAAATTAAGGAATATACTAACACATGTGTAAAACAGGGGAAAAACGTGGAGTTTCCTTCAGTTTAGGGGAAAAGCGAGCCACCATTTTGAGGTTAAATCTCTTTTTCAGTGGTAGATGGTTGTTGTTCAAATTTTTCTTTTTGCTTCACATGTCTACTGAACTAACACAAATCTTGCATAAAGATGAATGTGTTGATTTTTTCCCAAAAACTTAAAAAAGTTTGCATAAAAACATTTATGCTAACTTTTTTTCCAAAAAAGATATTTCTTGCTGATTTTTCTCAAATAACAACTTTGTGCTGATTATTTTTATTTTAATGCAAGTTTTGTGTAAGTTCAGGAACCGTTTGTAAATCAATTTAAAAATAAACATACAAGATTCGTTTTTGTAAGTAAAAGTTAAATTTGGACTGTTATTCTTTACCATTTCTATTAATTTATCAATATATTTTTGATTCCATACTTTTATAAATTCACTTGAGTTTTTTGGGATATCATTAATGTAAAAATTCGTTGATGTTGCGTATCCATTTAAAAGAAACGCTTTAGGATCGGGAATTTCTATTGGAGGGTTTATTGTAAGACCTTTTTCAGCGATTTTTTGCCATGAAAGAAAAATCTGAAAAAAATTTTTTTAACATGCACAATAAATTATTTTACAAACTTCATCGCAACTTTTCGGCGTTTTTTTTTTAAGCACTGGAAACAAACCATTTTTACTCAATATATACCCATGAAATTTAAATACGTTTTCATTGATTTCTTCAACACTTACACTACCTAAGGCAGTCTTAAAATATCTAAAGATTTAAAACTTTTGTGCTTTTAGTAATAAAGGACACAAACTCTGGAAGAAATTCACGATCGCCAATTTTTTGATATATTGAAGAATTTTTATACTTACAAAAATCCAAGACTGGCCAAAGAAGTCTAAAGTTGACGAAGACAAAAAAAATTAAAACTAAGTATCTTTTCATTTTATTTTCATAAAAATAAATGACTTTTTTTGATAAACGGCTAATTCAATGACAAAAGAAATTTTTTCAATCAATTTTTATTGAAAAGCTGGATTAAAAAGCAAGTTAAAAATGCAGAAGGCGGAGCTTTGTTTATTGTGTTAAATATAACATCATTTATTTAACTTTAACAAAAATAATAATGAAAATAATAATGGTGACTACAGATAAAAATAGCAAGAATAAAGTTAATAAAGTTAATAATATTTTAATTTTTGATTGCTCCATGAGAATTTTGAAATTATGGATGATGTAGTTTATTATCAAAGTGACAAAACGGTTGTATTTTCATAAGCGAAGTTTCCGTTTCGAATGAGTTATTGGAGGTTGATATACTGTAAATTTAACTTTTGTGTGTTAAATAATGCGAAAAACACGCACTGAAAAAAAAGAACAGGACGAAAACGTCTTTTTTATAGGATGTTTTCGTCCTGTTTAACCTGATGCTGTTAGAACGTCCTCTAACGTATCATTTTTTTAAAAAGGACGTTAACGGGCTGTAGCAGTGACTTTATAGTGTTGTTAAACGGACATTTTTGGGAAATTAACATGACGTACATGTCCAAAGCTGTTCATTGCGTTTTTCGTAGTTGTTTAAGAACTTTATAAACATACAATATTGTGATCATTTTACCCCTTTTAAACCGATTACAGTACCCCTTTTTAGTGTGGTTATAATTATGGGAGACACTTTACTTTCGTCACTTATATGACATTGAAATTTACAGTTCTTTATTACATCTTTTTTATTGCTGGGGTAATTATTGATTTTCCAAAATATTTAATTGCTACAACAATAATTGCTTTAGTTTTAATATAAAAATGAAAATAATATTAAAAAGCTATTAAGTGCAGACGATTAACAAAAATTTAAAACACAACATCGATAATCAGGACGGGATGTGAAATTCATAACGAATATGGTTCATTTTTTAGCGTTTTTGACTTTGAAAATTTATCCATTTTTTTCATAATAGAAAATTTTGCCAGAAAATTCATTCACATTTTTTACTTTGAAATTTTCAAAAAATGTACTTTTTTTTCAGTGATAGCCGAAGGTTTTAGACAGTTTTAAAAGAAGATATTTTTTAACATATGAAAGTATTGTTGTGTTTTCCTTTTATGTTAAACTATAGTTAACTTTACAATAAAAAGCTGTTGATTTGCTTAAACACTGTCAATTTGGTGATATTGATGCCATTAAAACTATTAACTTAGTTGTAATAGTCCTGTTATCCATATATTTTTTGCAGCATTATATCTGTTTCTCTGATTCAATATGTTTTTCAATATCATAAAACATCTTCTATCCATAATTCAGAATTATAACATTGCAGATAAATATTAAAACTTTGCAATCTTTAAGAAGAAACTTATCAAAATTTCTTTCTTCTTTAATCCAAATTAATTTTAGTTTTGTTAAAGGTTAAACGTTTTTTAAAAGCAATATTTTTTGGCATCATAAAAAAAGACAAAAGATTTAAAAAATATAAACAAAGAGTTTTTAAAGTGACACGAAAAGCTCATATTTCAAATTCCTTAAACTAAAAAAACGTCATTATTTTTAGCATTTTAAATGATAAAAAAATTATGACGTTATAAATCATCTAAGTTTACGTTACACCGTAATGATAAGATTAAAATCGTTTTTTTCGTAAAAAAATAAACAAAGGTTTTCGGGTGAAAAACAATTTCGAAAAATTGTGATAAACAAAATGGATTCCATAAAATGACGTATGTTTCATTTCTCCATCATTCAACAAAATTACTCTAAGAAAATTTGATTAGAATAATATAGAATATGTCGAAAAAAGACTTAAAAATAAAGACGCTCAAAATTTTGCAGAAAATTTTCGTCAAATGTTTTTTTTCTGGAAAATTAAACGTAAAAAGTTATGAATTTTTCTTTTCCTGTTTTTTTTCCATTCTTTTTATTGAAAAAACAGATATTCATTTGATGATAATTATTGTTTATGAAAAGTCTGCTCGAAGATCTTCTAACTCTAAAACTGTTAAATCAAAATACTTGTCAAGTGGTGTTTTTTTTACTAGTATTATAAACTTTGGAAATTTCATTTCATCAATACAATTTAATTTTTTATAACTTTTTTAGAAACAAATTTTTAAAAAATAAATGGTAATTTATCAAATGAAAAAAATCAGTTTTATGGTTTTAGTAAAACGTAATTCTGAGAAACGTAGAAAAAGTATGAGAGTAAAAATTAATATTCAACCATTAATCTCAAAATGGTAAAATTTCACAGTGTTATGTAATGTGTATATTTATTTTAATTTAACATTTATTTTTTTTACTCCTGGGGGAAACTTTAACGAGATTTTTTTAAAGTTTAACGTTTACGGAAACTTACAGTTCTTGCACTGCTATAAAAAAAACCTCTCGATAAAAAAAAGTGGAAGTTTGTAAGAATTTTATCATTTGCCTGTTAATAAATTATTTTTGTTAATTTTAACTTAAAATACATAAAATTTTTTAAAATGAAATGTCGCATCAAAATTTATGACAATATATCCCTTTTCACAGCCTCTCAATCGTATATTTCTTGAAAATCTGTCAACCAAAATGATAAATGTTAAAGGGGGAGACTAATCTCTGATAAATTTTTTTGAGCTGCATCCATTGGAGGTGTCAACATGATCGGCGACTCAATGGAGCTCCTTTTTTTTCCTGCAAAACAATTTTACCGAAACGATTCAGGATTATTATGTCAACCTTTCTTTTGAATTTTTATAGAGGTACATTATTTCATTTCTGAAACCAGAAAGATTCCTTAAAGGGGAAAACAAAAGTAAATATAAGTTGTTTTTAAAATGACGTTATTTTGTTTAATCACCAGTCACGTCACTATTTAATCCGTTTTTTTAATCAAGATTATGCTTCATTTTTGTGTCATTTTGTTTACCTATTTTAAGCTTTATTCTACAATAATGTCATGAAATACCGTGTAAACGCAAACTTTCAATTTTATTTTTTTGGGAATGTTAAGCGAAAGGTAGTACTGTTTTAATTCAGATTTAATAATATTTTGTGAATATTGTTTTTCAGAAAGTATAAATGTTAATACTAAATTTTTGTGAAAACAGTTTTTATTGTGAAATTCGTTCTTTTTACTCTTTGAATTAAACTGAATAAAAGACAAAACAAGCAAAGTTCTTATTTTTCCATAACTAACTGAGGAACAATGTTTTCGAAAAGAACGCACTTTTTAAAGTGTCATTAGTAATACATTTTTCGAAACTCAAAGTACGCCTCCGGCTTAAAATCTCTTTTACATCGTGGATTTACAATATTTACAAACGTTATTTTTTGATGTGGGTGACGAAGATATGGCATATTAAAAATAGGAATATATGGTGATAAAGGATTAAGAAATTCAAGAATAAACTTTACAGGATTTATATTTTTGATTGCTTCCGGAGCATTAGGAAATTTGGGATTATGTAGTTCAGCATCGATTTGACAAATGGTAATATTATCTTGGGCGAATTTTCCATTGTTAACGAGTTCTTGTAGAATGAGATATTCTAAACCCTCAATATCAATTGTTAAATAATGAAGAAATCGTGAGTGCATAAATTCGTCCATGAACTTAGTCAGAGTTATAACTTTCGTACTTTTATGAACATAGCTTCCGTTCGCTAATACAGTAAGTTGAATGTCAGAGTTTTCGGTACCTTAAATGAAAAAACACATAATATATCAAAAGGTTTACACTAACCAACTCCAAAAAGAGCAAGATTTCCAATTTTAGAAAAATTTCCTGTATCAGCTGGATCAGCACCATAGACAGAGCAATAGGGATATTTTTTCAAAAACAACTCTTCTGCCAAAGTTACACCTCCAATTCCTATAGTCAGCCATTTACAATCATCAACAACATCAACTAAAGGCAAAAACATTTTTTTTTCATTGAACACAAAATTGGAGAAGTTATCCATTTGTGAAACATCAATGGCGATATATTTTTCAATGCACTGAGCGAATTCTTTAAAAAATTTTGTTGATTCGTTGTAGAAAAGGTTAGCGGTAGTTGTCATGCATTCGTAAAAATTTTGTCGGGAAAATTTTAAATTTGCATCTGCATTAATATTTCTTGATTTGTCAAAGTATCGTAACAGTAAGAATAAAGCGCCGAATAAGACAGGTACAAGTGTATACCGACTGCAAAAAAACTTCGAATTCATTTTACTAAAATATATTTACTATAGTTAGTTAAATATTCTTTTACGCATTTTTTCATTTGATTGTAAAAAATTACGAGAATGGAAAGTGAAACTTGGTAAAAAGACTAAAAGTGAAGGAAAAAGTGACCATAAAAACGAAGCTTTATTGAGTTTTGAGTTTCGAAAAAATACGTTTTTTCGAGTCGCTTTATTGTCGCTTTAAAGCCATTTAAGCATCTCTTTTGATGTTATCCAGATTTTTCAATCATTTGGAGAGACAATGTTGATTTCTTATTACCTGTGAAATTAATAACGGAAAAACGCAAATAAAAAACAAATTAGATCAAAATTGAAAAAAATAGATATCTGTCTGCTTCGAATTGCGGTTACAAAAATAGTGTATCCTTCTAGAAAAATTAAATTAAGAAGTTTCGATAGGAAACATGCTTCCTTTAATTTTACGAGATTTTGTTTTGCTATACCAAATTCAAGAAATATTGGCAACGCAAAAAATGCTTATACGCTTCGGTCAAAACAGCAAGTTTTAAAAGGTTTCACGATATGGACAAAAAAATCTATTAATAAATAAACAGCTAGTGTCCAATGAACACTGTTCATCTTTAAATCAAACACATTCAAACAAATTAAGTAAAAAGCATGAGAACGTTACTAGAAATATTTCCGTGATAAATTCAATTCAAAAGGATAACACACTGTAGCAAAAAAAACACACCCACATTGGAAAATAAAGTTTTCTTGCGAAAGAGCGAAGGCGTTGTTTTTGCGTTATAAGTAAAATGAATAAATATGGATTGACATAAATCATTTTGCTAAAAACGCAGTGTGAAAATATTTGATTGAAAAATAAGTTGTAGTAAATAATCAATATCTTCCATTTTTACGTTTACTAAGTCAATAGTATTTTGATGTTTTTGTAATAGACTCATAATGGCAGCAATAGCATCTTTGATTACAACATTTGTATATAAAGCAACTTAACTTATTAAACCTAAAAATGGAAGATATTCATTATTCACGTCAAATCGACGGTTCATTTTTGTGGACCGACGTCTGGCAAAATGTGGTTTTCTTGCTAACGATTTGCGGGAATTTAAAAATTTTCTCTTGCAAAAAAAGATG
>CABFKO010011314.1:0-11482 GCA_901766855.1 Panagrolaimus sp. ES5
ACCTGTTTTCTCTCTTTTTTCAAAAAAAAGAGAACGCTGCGCACCCTAAAAAAAAGGAAAGAAATATGTTTTCTTTCTTTTTTTGTCAACGAAAAAAATTTGCTTTTCTTAAAATTCAGATGGCTTTTTCGGCGCTTTAACTTAATTTTTTTAGTTTTTTGTTTTTATATTATTCTTATTCAGGGTCAAAAGTACTATAATCGAACAAAATTTTCTATTTTTTCGAACTTTTTTTTTCGACCTGCCAGTGTCTAAATTTAAAAACATAATTGTAATAATTAACTTCTTATCAAATACAACATTCACTGTGTTCCACTGGCTACAAAGCCAGCTTCCTATTTATAACGCTATACATTAACTATTGCCCAAAAAACAACAAATATGAAAAAAAAATTGAAAAAAAAAACGCACAGGGGGGACCCTTTGGTGAAAAAGGTCGCGAATTTTTGAAAAATCTGTCGCTAGTACGTGCCCACGTGTGATGCTGCATGCCTGTCATTGGGGGAAGAGTAGCTGTTAAATATTTAAATTTTTCTGGTTTACTAGGATGTTTTTGAAATGGTTGATATTAGCTTCAGATTCCCTTGAAAGAAATTCTACAGAAGAAGAAATTTTGTATATCAAACAGCAACAAAAAAAGCGTAAGAAGCAAATGTCAAATCAAAAACCTGTTTCAAATGTTTAAAGACAGACAAAAGAAAGTTGAACCTGTATCAGCTAAAAGTAAACCGAAAAAATATGCCCGGAAAACTGTATCTGAAGATGATAAAAATAAACCAAAAAAAGCTGCACGAATGATTTCAAAAGAAGGTCCAGTTAAGTTGAACAATCTTAGCAGTAAATCAAAATCCGTTGATGAAAATTCAGAAAGAATATAAAAAAAGATTCTGTAAAACCGAAGAAAATTGTTCAAAAACAAAGAAATCCTTCTCCTGATTATTTTAAAAAAGATGAGAATGATTTATGCTGTCATTGTAATGGTGACTGGCCAGAGTGGCATTCGAATAATTATCATTTATTAATTTTATTATCTTGATTAAAGTTTTTTCCCTCGTGGTATCAAACAAATTGGTTTCCTCTTTTTTCCCTCTCATTTTTTTGTTGTTGTCCATTTTTTTTCTCTCTCTTTTTCTTTTCACGTCATGTTATTTTTGTACTGGGCGCCCGAAAATTGCTAAAAAAAGTTGCAATCAATCGCTACGAGAACAAAGAAATTTAAAATTCACCCAACAAAGAAAAATTCTAGAAAATTCTTCTTCCTTTTTTTTGTTGGATAAATTTCAAATTTTGTGGTTCTAGAACGATTGATTGCAATTAATTCAAAGTTTTGATTACATTTTTTTAAGCTTGATCATAAATGTTTTTCAGAATTTTGATCAAGCAAAATGTTCAATAATCATTAAAAAAATGAGTATATAAGAAAGCTCAAAATTTTCATTCAAACATCATCAAATCAAGTGATGATAATAATGATTCCATTTAACAAAAATGTTTATCAAAACTGTTATTCTTTTTGCTTTTCTAGCTTCAACAAGTGTTTTTACACTACCACTTCTTGGTGGTGGTGGTGTT
Source organism: Panagrolaimus sp. ES5 (assembly GCA_901766855.1). NCBI lineage: Eukaryota > Metazoa > Nematoda > Chromadorea > Rhabditida > Panagrolaimidae > Panagrolaimus > Panagrolaimus sp. ES5. The sequence goes on from CABFKO010011314.1 coordinate 1,573, forward strand.
TCATCTGCACAAAATGGTGGAAGTTTTCTATCACATAAATATTCAAAAAAAAGTTTTAAAAAAAATAAGATTAAATAAAATACATCTGTGTGAGACAAATTTACCTCAACAACTTTTAACATTATTTTAATAGAACAAAACTGCAATGCAGTTATTGGAATTCAAAATAATGATTAAAATAAATTAAAAAAAAAAACACTTAAATTTCGACATGGATGATCCACATGATATAGAAATGTCTGGAAAAGTTATTTTTATTCACTTTTGATGTGATAAACAAACATTGCTTTTTTATGCAATGCTATTCAATTAATTTAATTCCATAGCTGATAAGAAAAAAGTAGTCTTTTGTTCAGAGAAATAACGTCTGTTTTTTCTCCGAACAAAAACTATAATGTTGTGTGGTTAAAAATTTCAACCAATTTATTTTAAATCTAAAAAAAAGAGTTGCATCGTTTTTTGAAGAACCACAAAAAACAATATTTTGTTTCGACTTGTTATTTTATTTACTTTTATTAAAAGTTTGGTGACTGACCTTAAAATTTCACTTTATAAAAACAGTAATTTTTGAAGGTCAGCAAAAAAGAAAGAAATTCTTGTTAAGACCGTTATCCTCTGATAAATTTCGCAGCGTTGTTTTTTTGTTGAAAAGTTATTGTAATTTAATTCGAGCTTATTCAATTACAACAACTTGGTATTCTTTTGATGAATTAATTCGAATATTTTCAGAATGACAAATGTTATTTTTCAACCAATTCTTTACAATTCATTAACTGAAAATTTAATGTTTACTGACTTTAATTTTTCACAAATTAATGGCAATGTTGAAATTGACGATCAAATCATGGTTGAATTTCTCCAACAAACAGAAACTTCTCTTATAGAAATGGAAAGCATTATTTCTGAAAATATTTTGGAAAAAAATGAAAATGTTAAAAATATTTTGCTTTTATTTTCAGAAATTCATTCCAGTTTTGTTGAAGAAGCTCAAAAATTGATAAAAACATGCAAAGAAAAATTTCCAAAAGCTATGATTTCAATAGTCGTAAATACTGAAATAAATTATCAAAAAATAAAAGAAGCTAATTTAAATATTGGTATTTGTAAACGATGTTTTTCGAATGCTATGGAATTTAGTGATTTTATCGATGCTCAATTTTTGAAAATAGAAACATGCTTCAATTTTGCTCGATGTCATCATTGGATTCTTACAAGGCTGGAAAAAAGATGTGGTGATTCTTTGATTTTTATAGAAAAATATGAAAAATTTGTTATAAAAGAAAATGGAAAAATTTTAACTTTTGTAAGAAATTCTTTTGATAAAACATTTTCAGTTTTTGATTCTAATAATGAGCTTCTTTTGATTCTCACAAATGAACACCTGTTGGGATTGTATAATTTTAGTCTTCTTTTTGACCTCGTTGATTGTCTTCAGGATATCAAAAGCTTAGTTAAAAAAGATATCAAAATCAAAAACGATGAAATTGTTTTTTTAAAACCGCACAAAAAAGAAGCGATACTTTTACCACAAATTTTCAAAGAAATAATTTTAGCATTGGACAAATTTTTTGAGTTTTATTCAGAAAAAATTAAAATTCAAATTGCTCCCGAGTCATACCTAGTTTTTAATCGTTGCTTAAAAATATCTTTCTTTAATTTTTCGGTGCTTTTGAAAAGCAACAACGAACAAAAAGTGGTTATTAAAAATTTTTTTGATTTAATACTTTTATATTTTAAATGCTTCACAAAAAACCCCATTGTTTGTCGGATGCAAAGTCTTGCGCCTGAAGCGATTGTTTTTGATTTTGAAAAATTTACATATTCACATATTCAAAAAAACAGTATCTTCTATGTTAAGATTTGTAAAATACTGTATCTGCATTTATGTGAAATTGATGGTGAATTATTAAAACGAATTTATCTCGAAATTATTCCAGTTTCATTGATTCAGCGATTCCCCAATATGAAAGTAGAAAAATTTATTCAAATTTTACAAAAACTTTATGACCTCAAAATTGACGTTATTCCTTTGGCAAATGGAAATTTTAAAGTTGGATCGGATTTTAATATTTCTGCTGGAATTTTATCAAAAGTTGTGGATCCAGAAAAGCTTAAAGTTGCTTTAGATTTGTTGAACAGCTATTTTGAAAATAACTCGGGAATCGAAAGATCAAAATTTTTAAAGCTAGAAAATTTTGAATTTTCATCTCCTGAATATTCCAAATTTAAATCAATCACAGCTTTTCGTTCAATTCCAGAGCTAAAAAATACAGAACTTTTTGGAGATTGTTTATTGAGAAATGTGCCAAAGTGTAAAGAATGTGGGAAATGCATTGAAGAACCGCATTTAAATATTTTTACATATAATCAACATGTTGTATTGGCATCTAAAAAAGAACCCAATGAAGATGCTTCAAAAACTTACAAAGAATTAATACCAATTTGTAAAGAATTTTCAGAAGCTTTTGAACCTAATGTTAAGCCATTGACGCTTCTGTTTTGCCAAAAAATGCTTGAACTTTTAAAGAATCTTGAAATTGTAAGCATTTCTCCCCCAAATATATCGCCTGGAAAAAGTCCAATAAAATATGACTTATACAAATATGAAGAAAGATTTTGGTTTACAAATGATATTCCAAAGATTTCTATTTCAAAAATTGTTGAATGGTTTTTTTATTTTGAAGTAATGGAAGGTATTTATTTTGCCTTCTTAAAAAATACAATAGAAACTATTGAAAATATAAATATAGCAATAGCTGAAATGGATCCAGATAACTATAAAGCAACTGCGGATTATTGCTTTTACAATGAAGATGATCTTTTAAAATTTTTTGTGAAAATCAAAGAAAATATTTTTCCTGATGATTTATTTTTTGAAATAACAAATTTGGGATGGATCAAATTTAATAATATTATTGAAATTCGACCAACTTCTTTTTTAAAGATACAAAATACAATGAAATTTCTTCAGTTCATCAAGATATTATGTAATGTTATGCAAATGAATAAATCAGAAATGTGCTCGATCGTGAATGAAATTACATCTGAAGAAACTAAAGCGTTGTTAATATCAGGAGCAAAGCTCTTAAATCCACTTTTAAATTGTTTAACAGTGAAGGATTTTGCAACGCCTATGTTTCTTTGTATCCCGCATGAAGTTTTTTCAAGGATTGAAAAAACCATAAATTTTGTCAAACAACTTCGTAAAAATCACTCAAGAATACAATTAAATGGTAATATGGTTTTAATTGATTTTTGCTGCTTTGATTTAAAACTTTTTAAAACTACAGCAAACTTTGCAAATCTTTTAAAAATAATCGAAATCATGGAAAAAATTAATGAAAACTTTGATGAAATTATTGTTATTCAATATCCGATTTACTTTAATGTTATTGAATATGATAATTTTAATAAGCAAATCTTTGATGTATTAAAAACACGAAGTATAAATATCGGAAAAATGCAGGATCGTGAATACTTTCTTCAAAGTATGAAAAGGAAAGAAAAAACGCCAGATGGAGCCAAAATCAAAAAATGCTTGGATTTATTTGAAAAAAGTAAAATGGCTGAAATTGTTATAATAATTAATAATAACTCATTTATGATCAACGAAGGATTGGCAATACATCCAAAACATTTTTTAAAAATGAATTCAAATAATCAACAAATTTTTTTGGAAGCAACAAAAATATTTAAGCTACTTATGTCCCCTTACACAAAATTCCCTGATAATTGGATCACGTTGGCTGGGGAAGATCAAACGGCAAAAGTTCTAAGCAAAAACAACAAATTTTCATCGTTTACCATTATTAACGATAACAAAGACATATATTTGAAGATGGCAATACTCTTTAATGATATTATCAAGGAAATTCCTCAAAATGAATTATTGTCTTATAATTGGCTTAAACTTATCCCCCGCACAATTCTTATGGACAAAGAAAGCGTAACAAAACTTTTGAAAGTTTTAGAATTTATTAAGCTCAAAGATCGTGATATCTGGATTTCAAATTATAGTGCTCTTTCAACAACATGTACATCTTTACCAATTTCAAAATGGTTAAAAATCAAAGATGCAAACATTTTTAACGACTTTATTGAAAGTTCTCAAAGAGCATCCGTTGCAAGTTTGATAGAAATGAAAAAAAGAAATGCGACAAATGCTCGAGCTCTTCGATTGAATATGTCTGGATTATTTTCAGAAATTGAAAAGGCACCTGTGAAATCCTATACTGTTACAATGTATCAAGAAAATGTTGTAATAAATCTTTTAAATTTAATGAAAAAAAGAGAAAAAATTTTGCCAATCACTCTCAACTCTTGTGGGCATTTAAAACTTGGGAATTTTATTTGGATTAATATTGAAAAGTTGCAATTAATATATGAGGAATTTATTGAAATGGTATATAAATTTGAAGAAGCTCTGGATCAAGAAGATGAAAATTTGATGCAAAGTATTCACGAATTTGCAACCCAGAATTCAGAATCAAAAAACAATGCCATTCAATTAGCAAAAATAATAAACAAAGATTTGAAATATTTTTCGGATGAAATTATTTGTGACGAAAATTTGAAAATATTTCCAACACAATTGAAAAAAATGTGTAGCAGAAATCCTGAAAATTTTGACAGATTAAAAAATGTTTTTCAGCTGCTTGAAGAGGCTGAAATATCATGGACTCTTAAATTCAATGGTAATTTTGAACTGGGTGAACGGATTACTGTAACAGATATGGATCTTCTAAATATTTCATATAAAGATACAGAAACAAAAAAACAAATTGAAAAATTGAAAGCACTTTTGAATTCTCTTTCTTTCAACAATGATTGGAAAATATATTGTCTTGAAGAAATAAAACATCAAAGTAACAAAGATGAAAGAGTTTTTCATACAAAAATTTTGACATATGATCATATTCAAAACGGAAAAAATAGTATTGATAAAAAAATTAGATGTCGAATTGAACCAAATGGCACCTTATTTATTAATGAAAATTTATGGATGTATGCGGAAGATATTAAAAAAACGAATGTTTTAGAAAAAAGTAATACACTCAAAGAAATATTTCCAAAAAATAAATTTCAATTTGGAAATCCAAATATGTCATTTTTGACATCTATTTTAACATCCACTGATGAACAATTGTTCCAGTATTGTTACAACATGTGTCAAATGGTAAATGAAAAAAATGCCTCTGATTCATCTTCAAAAGCCATAATTGAGTATATTGCAGAACGAAATATTTTTAGATTTAATAATTTACTTTCTATTCATCCTCGATCATTTTTTCATTTACAAAACATTAATGACGTAATTAATATTTTAAAAGAATTTGAAAAATTTAAAATGCAAAATCCTGATTTCTTTAAAACTTCTCATGTAAGTCCAGAAGAAAGACAATTTTATCAAAAATTACAGAATATCAAAAAGCTTGAGAGAGTAGAATTTGATGTAATTAGAGAAAAATGTTTTGATGCCTTGGGTGAAATTATTTGGAAGTCAAAAGATATTTTAGGAGGAATTGGAAATATAAAAGATGTTCTTGATCCAAATAAATTATTTTATGGGATTGAAGAAATTGTGATTCAAGGTGAAAAAATATTTATCCATGGTATTGCCAATTCTTTTATTAATGATAATAATGGCATTTTAAAGTTTAAGTTCTCTGAGGAAAAAATTATTGAAGATTTTAAAATTTGCAAATAATTTAAATAAAAGTTATAAATGCATGAATCTTTTTCATTTTCATTCTATCATTGAAATTATTGATGCATATCCAAGCTTTATGACCAAACATACACAATTGAATAATAGCAGTAATTTGTCTGAACAAGATCAAATGTTTTGGTGGTTAGATAAAGTTCAAGAGCAACAAAAGAAGCCAAAAAGAAAATATAAATTTGGAAATGCATTAAAAGGTTTGCATCATTGGTTCAAACATAATGACGGCTTTGAAAATTTAGAAGATTACTATGAAAAAATGAATGACTTTTTTGAAACAACTGAATATTCGCTTGAATTGGACACCCAAAATGGAGATTTTATAAATCGAGAATATAATTCGGTAAATTATAGGGGAAGTTATATGATAGCTCATGAAGATTGTCAACGAGAAGATTGTATTGCAACATTTTATTATATTGGAAAAAAATCACTGAACTTTAAAAACATCGATTTTAATATGCTTACAAAATATTTGATCTTCGCAAATATTTCGTTTAAAAATTATTTATCTGATGACTGCGTAATTTTAAACAATGAAATTAGCGTTGAAAAACGTGAAAAAGCTGATTTGGGATCTTTAGATTCTTATTTTCAACGAGGTTTGAAAATCAAAAATCCTGAAAATGTTGCAAAAGTTTTACTGTTTTTTCCAGAGCCTATAGAAATTTCAAAAAAAGGAAAAAAAGAAGTTAACTTTGATGAATCCGTTAAAAAGCTTGTAAAAACAATTCAACAAAAATTTAAACATGCTCATATTACTCTCTGTTATTCAAAAGTTCAAGAAGATACATTTTCAAAAATAATGATAGAAAAATGCAATTCTAAATGTATAGATGAAAATTTGATTAAAAAACAGGATGCTGCAGAGCTGAAGACTTTCATAGAAAATCAGTTTAACCTTTGAGTTTCTTGTTTAAAACATTCGTAATATCATGTAAATAAAATGTGAAACTCTGTTTATTAAGACTAAAAATTAATTAAAAGTTTACAATTTTTCTTCTGTGGAATAAAATAATAAAACGATGCTTTGGATTTTTTTAAGAGAGTTAATAAATTAAAACTTAACATTCGTTTTCTCATCATTTTTTCGTTTCATTTCAAAATAATATATTTTTTTAGAGGTTGGTCTAAAATTTTATTCTTTATCATCCTGATGACCTAATTTAATTTTAACGTTTTAAAAAACATTTTAATGTTTCAATTGTTTCTCATTTTTTCTGCCATTTGTCCTCATACAGTTTTATTCAATTTTGTCTTGTTTTAAAATAAAAATTTGGAAAAAAAGTTGAATGTGATTTATTTAAGACTTTAAATTCGTCTTCAATTTTTTAAATTTCGTAAGTACTTGTTTTATTTTCTTATGTCTTAATTTTTCACATTAAATGTCTTTATAATTAAACACTGCTCTGTTTACAACGTAATAAAAAAGAATAAATTTTATTTAAAATTGTATAGGATATCGTTTGATAACAAATTTGGAACATTATTCTGTAATTGAAATTACAATGCTTTATTAAATTTCTTGTTCATCTATTTGTGCCTTTAACTGTTTTTCGTATCGTCTCTGCACAAAATAATGACTTCCATATGAAATAAAATAGCATAAAGCAATTATAATTACAATTAAAGCACAAATTAAAACAATATAAAATGGGGTAACTGGAAAACCATCAAATTTGTCAAGGGTTATATTCTGAAAAATTTGCATAAAATAGTAGATTTATTTCGTACAATGTAGAACTTACACCAACAGTATGGGCCCCATGTGATAAATTTTGAAAATATACATTTAAATTTTCAACTGTTAATTTTGCTTTATCTCCAACTCCAGCACCATATCTGTTTACCTAAAAAATTTGTGGTTGGGTTACAGCACTTAAATTTCGTATTTAGCGCCAAAAACGAAATTTAAAAAGTAAAAAATAATTTCTAATAAATGTCAGAAAATTAACTTACAGTTCTTCCAACATCATTGATTTCCCCAGCTAAATCATGTATTCTGTCAACAACTCGATCAACTGATGGAGTATATGTTGTATTAAAAGTAGTAATATTTTGTCGATAATTTGGATCTTCTCGAAATATGTACGTTAAAGACATCTTATTTTAATTGTTAAAGGAATTCTAAAAATAGCGCACTTTGATTTCAGTTTGGTTTTAAACTTATTTTTTTAGTGTTCGTTTCACTTGCAATTATTGAAACAAACGAACACAAAAAAAATAGTATTTTAGAGTCAAACCAAAAAAAGTGAAAGAATAGAAATAGTACAAATATTTGAAACACTAGAAAAAGCGAGGGTGGAAAGCTGGGGCTTGCTTATTTGATGTTCAGTTAGTCATCAGCAGCATCAACGTCGTCGTCAAAAATAAAATATATATTTTTTTCATCATCGAGACTCAGGTAGAGAAAAAATATTGAAGCAAAGAAGCAAGCAAAATGAAAAAAAGTGGGAAGGACGTACAAAAGTAAACAAAAGTCCTTTTTTTGGTGATGGCGGTGATGGAAGAAGGGAAGAAGAATAATGGTAGTAGAAGTAATAATTGGGGATAAAAAAACATGCTTACTTTTGAAGTGGTCAGTTATTTATCCCATTATTATTTACTTTCTTTCTTTAAAAAACATGAGAAAAACAAAAGGATGCCAATGGCAACCTGGCAAAAAAGATTTTTGTTTGGTCAAGTTTTGGAAGGTGGAGAAAAAAATACGTGAATCAAAAATTAACAAAAAAATGTTTATTCGTTTGTTTGTAAAGAAAAAAATATATTTTTGGAAAAAATAAAATCTAGTTCGTAAATATTCGTACAGTTGCAGTTTTAAAAATTGCTTCAAAAAAACAATGTAAAATGCCAATTTTTGAATAACAACTACTTTTACAATTTTTTGATCACGCTTTTATTTTTTCACGCCTGTCACTAACAGTTTTCTCAAATTATTTTTTTGTCAGTCATTCATTCATTATTTTTGTTGACCATCAATCGCCTCCTTTTTTTCTTTCCTCAAAACTTTTATGTCTTTTTTTTTGCGAGAATTGTCTGTCACTTTTTTTGGTCTTTTTTGAACGTTGCTACTTTTTATCTCACTCTTTAAAGAAAATCAAAGAAGGAAAGCAAGAAAATGAAGAAGCTGCGATAGTTTCATTTTTGTACTTTTTACAAGCAAGAAAAAAAATTAAACGTGGTTTTTGAAAGCAACAGTTTTCGAAACTTTGATGAAAGTGACTAAAAAAAGGAACGCTTCAATTTCAATTTTTTTTCAACTCCTGCAAAAAAAGATAGAAGGGGCAACGCTGGTCAAACATTTATTGTCTCACCCATCATCATCATCATCTTTTTTTCTTCATCGTGTCCTTTTCTTCGGACACTGTTCTTTTTCTCTCTCCTTGTACTTTTTTTGGACGTTGTGTACCATACCTTCAGGGGAGGGTAATATTCATTCATTCATTTCATTCCTTCAAGAGAGACCAACAAAACAAGCACAAAAAAAATTGAGGAGCAGCATCATTTTTCACCTATACTTTTATTTATTATTATATTTTATATTTGATGCTGCAATAATAATTTTCCCATCATTATTCTTATTTTTAGTCGTGATTATTCTTTTCCCAAATATTATTTTTAATGATTATAATTAATACTATTATTACTTTATTTCCCATCACACATTCAAGCATTCATAAAAACAAACTTTTCAGAATCAAGCAAATCAGACAAAACTAAAAAAGAAGAAGCAATCACACTTTTCTTCTTTTAAAAAATATGAGAAAAAAATTATTCTTTTTTCACGCTTCTTATTTCTATTAATTGTTTGCCATCCGAATAATTTTTAACAAAGCAAACTACTTTTTTGTTTGTCATTTTTCTAATCCAATATTTTTTGTCATCATCAAAATGGCGCTTTCTTGTTTTCTTCTCGTTAATTTTTTTTCCCGTCAGAGAAAAATAAATCGACTTCCGATTTGTTTACTCTAAAATTTATTTTTGTTTCCCCCCATAAAAATATATAAAATAAATCTATGCTTTACCTTTTTATATATATTTTTTTCATTGCGCGAAAAACGGTTTTGCATTTGTCACATCACAAACACACACTCTGCAAGTGAGAAAAGTAAAAAAAGGTTGTAAGTATTTTAAAAAAATATTTTTGCGTTCAAATATCATGCAGTTTTTTTCCATGCTTAAAGACAT
>CABFKO010011346.1:0-11460 GCA_901766855.1 Panagrolaimus sp. ES5
TAAAAAAAACAAAAATTTTTGAAAAATTTTATAAAAAAAAATTAAAAAGTTTGCGTTGTTAATTTTTCATAAATTTCTTTCATTGTCGGTCGACCATGAGGATGTAAATCAAAGCATTGCAAAATTATGTATCTCCACATCCGTTCTGGCATTTCTCTTGGTTTTGGCAACTTTTTTCCTTTTTCGTAATTATTTATTATGTCTCGAGGTGAAATAAAATCAATTGGGATTCGACCAGATTTATTGTAAATTTGCCAAACTGTAACCGAAAACGCCCAAACATCTGAAGCTTTTGCTCCTCTTGGTTTTATTTCTGGATTTAAATAATCTTTTAAAAGTTCATATGCTGTGTGAGTAATAGTTCCCTAAAATTTTGTCTAAAATAATTTATTTTCAAACAAAGATCTAACATTATATCGAGCTTCACGATCATGTGAAAGGTCAATGGCACATCCAAAATCACTGATTTCAACTTCTTCTCCATCTTCATCTTTTATCAAAATATTATCAATTTTTAAATCACAATGAAGGATATCCTTTTCATGCAAATATTTTACTGCGCTTGAAATTTGAATACAGTATCTTAAAAGTTTATCAATTTGAATAATAGTACCATAATCAAGAAAATAATCAGTCAAATTAAATTTTCTTAAAGGCATAAATAACAAATTTTCAACAGCTAAATGAACTCCCAAAGCTGGTAAAATATTGGGATGTGAAACTTTATCATAAATTTGAAGTTCTTTGTGAATGCTCTTAAAAAAATATTGGATACTTAAATTTGTCTCAAAACTTTTTAACAAACTTTTCTTCCTTCTCTCAAAGCCATTTTGATTGCAACATTTTCTCCATCAAGTTTTCCCTAAAACTTGAAATTTTCTAAATGCAATTATTTTATTTGGGATTACTGTACCTCAAAAACCCTTGAATAACTCCCACCTCCAATGATTTCTCCTAATTCGTATTTGTCATTGTTTATTATTTCCAAGGTATTATATATCATAGCTTTATTACATTGCTAAAAATAAATTTTGTATTCACATTTTAAAATATTGTAACACAAATTTATAAATTTTTTTTAAAAATCATACAGGATTAGGGTAAGGTTGATTAATTAATTGGTTTGAATCGAAAAAGCCTCCAATATCCATTTTATGTGGTGTTGTTGAAGAGGTTTCAACATCATATTTAGGTGGTGTTCTTGAAAAGCTGCATTCATCACATTTATGTGGTGTTCTTGAAACAAAATATATCTTTTTCATTATGAACCATAAAAGTTTTAAAATTATTAAGACGCAACAAAATATTATGACAATAGAAATGATAAAAACAATGAAAAACATTAAGTTATCTCTAATAAATTTCATATCTATGGTTGCAGGTATACTGTAATTAATTTTTTGTGATTGAGTTGGAATTTCTTTTGTTGGTGACGGAATTAATGTTGAACAATATCGATATTGTTTAGATCTTATTTCTTTACTTGAAAAATTTTCACATGTTGGAATACATGCAAATAAATCATCATCGTAATATTCAGAAACTTTGAAATGCCCCGGAAAACAATTGGTACAACTTTTTTCATTTCCACATTGTGAACATGTCTCACAAGAATCATCACATGTTAAACTTCCATTTACTGAATGACATTTAACATCCTCAAGTTTTGCCATTTTAAATAAATAAAAATTTATAAAACTTAATACAACAAATGTGTTAACCATTGTTAAAAAAAGAAATTTTCACAATATAACGTTATATAAAAATTTCAATCAAGATTTAATGAAAAAGCTGCAGTTTTTCAGCAAAGTGGCTCGGACACTTACTCTTTCTTATCAGTTATCAGTCAAAAAAAAAATGGATGCTCAGCAGTAAAAAGTGAGTGCTTTTACATTTTTAAATGTCAACAATATTTCAGTGTTTTAGTCACGAGAAGTGTATCATGGGGTAGTTTGATACTGTATATACATAGCACCGTCATGAAAAAAGTGAATGTGTTTAGAATGAAAATATGAGAAGAAGAAAAACAAAATTATTTAATATTTCAAAAGTGGAAATTGCAGGGTTAAAAAAATTAGTTCTTTTATTCTTACGCTTAATTTTATGTTATTTTAAAATATAAACATCTTTTCTTATAAAAAAAAGTTGGCAAAAGTTTTTATATTTTGGCCATTGTCTTGTTGCTTTTTTAAATGCTTTCAGTTACTTCATCAAACATCACAGAATCAAAAATTTATTAAATGGTTGTTAAAAACAAAAAAAAATTATTTTATTTCTTGCTATTTCTAGCACCACCTTCTCTAAAGTCATGTGAGTTTTTTTGCTGATAAGAAAAGAAAAAAAACAGATTTTTGTTGATTAAACATAAAAAACTATAGTTTTCTTCATATTAAAAAAAAGGTCTTAACTTTAAATTGATTACTGCTTTTGCTGTTATAATTAAAGCTTCTGCTTGTTGTATATTTTAATTTTATGTTACGGTATCAATAAGACATGAAGTTCATTATAACTTTTTGTTCATTGATTTGTCTTGTTCAGAGTAAAGGAAAAGAGGTGGTTGACGGGGTAAGTTTACCACAACAATACTTTAATTTGTACTTGAAAACAAAATTTTATAGTCATATATGAGATTCGATAAAGTAAAACATTTGGCAGAATTACATCCAATAAGCGAACGAAAATTTGAATACAAATTTTTGGATATGGTGTTTGATATCATTGTTGATTTACCACTTCATATTGTAAGGTTTTATCACATTATTTTGCAAGTTCAGAAAATATAAATCTGATATTTTAGAATGGCTTAACACCGTATTTGTTTTGTCCAGAAATCATTTTTACATTATTTTTAAATGATATTGACAAAAATATGTATCAATGTGATGCACCTGGAATTTCGTCAAAAACAATAACATTGGCATGCCAAAAACTTGAAGGTATTACACATGTGAATTGCTCAGAACGGCATCGAGGAATTACGCCATCTTTTTTAAAGCTCAATAATAGCATCATATTTCAAGCTGATTCTGGGGGGAACAATGCTTTAAAAATTATCATGATCGGTTTAATTATTGTTATTCTTGCTTTGGTTTCTCTTCTTTCATGGTTAATTTATCCTCTTCAAAAACGGATAATTAATTTTTTCAATAATAATGGTAATCCTCCACCCCTTCGTCAAAATGGTAACAGAAATATTGAACATGGTCCATTAAATGATACGACACAAAATGGAGTTGGCGGAATCGAAGAACCTAATCCAGAAAATGTAGAATCGCATGAAGCTGTTACCACTGTATCATCACAACTTTTGGAAAATTCAAAAAAATTTAAACAAAAAACAAGTGAAAAAATAAAAAAAGCAGACTTTGAACAAATTTATGCTTGGCAACCAATACAAAAAAATCAAATATCTGATGGCTTTGAAGAAATAACTTTACCATCAGAAGCCTCAGATTTTGAAAAAATTTTCGATAAAGATGACAGCTCAAGTTCTATGGAACCTTTTGAAAATTTAACAGATGATGAAGAATGGATTTCAGATACAAAAACAAAAAATAAAAATTTAATTCAGCGAATGGTAGGTCATGTCATGTAACCCGATTTTAATTATAACATTTTTTTCAGCGCAGCAATCATACTCCTGCGACACATCTCCCTGCATATGAAATTTATGCAAAATCTACACATATTATAACTATGAATAAGAATGACGTAACCTCTTTTGACACAAAAAACAAAAGTATGTTTAGAAACAAAGAATGTTTGACATTTTTAAATCAATTTTAGAATTATGCAAATTTCCTGCAGCTGTGGATTACAATTTCTATCCACCAAAAGTTGGAGTTGATTATCTATCTGCAACTGTTATTACTCGTTCGTTTTTTATTTGTTGCTTTAAAAAATTTAAAAAATTATTTTTAAGCAAATATTTTTGAATATAATCCAAAAGCTAGTTTATTATCGGTGAAACCATGCTACACTTCAAATAGAACATATCAATGTTATGTTATTGAAATTGACAAAAAAGAAAGATTAATTCAAGCAGAAAGCATTTTGATTGATTTAATTCGAAAAGCTTCCAAATTTACAAATTCAAAAGATACGGTAGCATTTATTACTCCAGCATATTTTTCTGAAAAACAAAAAAATGCATATTTGCATGCATCACATAACTGCGGTTTTTGGAATCTTGAATTTGTTGATGAACAACTTGCATTGGGTTACTGCTGCACAAAAGTGGGAAAGAAATATTTCATTGTAATTAACTGTTATGATTCAAAAGTTTTTGTTTCATTGTTTCGATACGAAAATGAAAAGAATCGAAAATGTGTTGAAATTGATGATATTGAAAGAAGTGGCAAAGATGTTTATCAGTTTACTGAAGCAATAACATTTTTGATGAAAGAAAAATTCCATGATAAAATGCACATTTTTGTTACCCGAAATAACAGTATTTTTACTGCTTTGGAAAAACACTATCTCAAAAATGACATCTTTACTTTAAAATTTATCGAACACCCTGAAGAAATGCTTGTGAAAGGTGATGCCCCAGTTTTTTTGCCATTACGTTTTGAAAACATAAATTTCAATTCTGAACTGAAGATGAAACACAGTCTGTCACTGCCAAAAAAATCAAATACTTTTGCAGAAAATGTTTCACGTTTCAAATCTCATAGTGAAATGTTTAATTAAAAAAATTGTTTATTAAATAAATACGTTTCGTCTTTTATATATCTATGTTTTGTGCCGAAAATAAAAGAGTGATAAAATTTCTTTGAGCATTATAGTTGGAATGAAAAAAAATACTTGTCAAATGTGATGGCAAGAAGCAAACAGTTAGTTCTGAAAAGTTCTAAAAATTAACAACTTCTAAACAAAATTAAATTAGAAAGCATGTTGTCGACAATATACTCTTAGTTCATGGCCAAATTTTCAAGACTTAATATACGTCTGAATGCCTTTTTTCAAGATAAATTTTTTAAATAATGTTTGGTGAATCTCTGGAGAAAAAAATATTTAAATTTCATTTCCCAACAAATTTACTGATCCTTTTGTCAAATAAGTCTTTAAAATAAAATGTTTATTGTTAAAAAAAAGATTTACAAATTATTCAAAACATATGAAAAAATCAACTAACAGCAAAATAAGCAAAGACTGCGAAAGGAAAAAAATTATTTAAAAATGCTTTTTTCGAATGTGTTTTTGCTGGTTTTAAAAATCGATGACGGCAACATTGTTTTGAAAAAAGAAGATGAAAAAAAGAGAAAAAAGAAACTTTTTTTGTTTTTTTCATTTTTGCTTTTTTGATACCTCTTTAAACATTCCAGCATCTATTTAGTTCTAAAATTTTTCTTTCTTTATTTTGATTTTTTTTTGTAATACAACTAAACTTTGAATATTTTATTGCTGTTTAATTTTGATTCTCGAGGAGAAAAACGGTAACATATTTTGTAAATTTGTTTTGAATTTTAAACAGATAGAAAATCAAAAAATCGATTGAAAGAAATGCAACCATTAATAATAATATTTAAAATTATGGGCACACTGTTTAAAAATACAATAAAATGAAAAAATTTTCGTAATGATAATACTAAAACAAAATAATTCTCTTTTATTATTTATGAATTTGTAGTGATCAAGTGGGAAGCCAAGTTGAACACACACTCCATCACTTGTTCAATGTCTCTTTTGCAAGTATAAAAGCAAATGCTCTTTCCTTTTACCTTTGTCTTCCTTCCAGTCGCAGTCAAGCCAGCGGCTGCTTCCCTTCCTTTCTCTCTTATATTAATTGTAATTATATGCAATAAAGGAATGACCCTAGCATAACAACATTATCGGGAATACAGTGGCACGAACCACCGCTACACCATCGGATACTAAAACTAATTATTTCAGGTTTATTTTTTTAACGGATGAAAACTGCATTTGTTCAATTAAAATTTATGAACTTTAATAAATTAGAGTGAGAAGGAAAATAATAAAATATTGGAAAAATAAAAACTGTGACATTTCTCTTCTTTTTAGATTGTGATAGTCTGAAAAATAAAATTTGTTTCTCTAAAAAAAATCAGTCGAGCGCAGTCTTTGAAGGTTCTGAATTACGCAGAATTTAGCGGTTTTTAGTTAAAAATATAAAAGTCATTTTACGGAACAGTTTTTCTTTAAAAAATGAACAAAAAGACAGGGAAAAGGATGCTATTTTTTAACATTACTAGACATTAGTTGTAAACACAAACATAAATGATTCGTATTTAAAATGTGGTTCATTGTTTTATCATACAACCGTTTTCTGTATTTAACTTCAGTCCGTCATTTTTGTTTTTTAAAAGAAAATTTTAAATATTTTAATTTTGATTTGACAATTTTATGAGATACTGCACTTTATAAAATGAAAAGAAAATTTCATATATTTCTTTTTGTGTGAAGAATTTTTTTAAATTTCCATTATTAAAAAATGACAATAAAGCATTTTGCTTATAAGCATAAAAAACGTTTCTGCCACAATTAATTTCCACTCTTATAAAATTTAAATTTTGAAAAAAAACACAGATATTTTTTAAATTTGCAATGTTATCATATGCAGTCAACTTGTGCAGTTGAAATGGCAATAAGTTTGACAGAAAGAGTTAGCATACGATTTGTTTGCAAAGTGTCAAGAATAACGATCGTTTTTCTTGAGCGTGTGATGTCTTTTTTCTGATGTGTTAAAATAAAAGATTTAATTAATAATATTAATTCCATCATTGAATTTCACAAAAAAATTTTTTTGAATAAAATCGTTTTATTTTATACTTTTTCAAATCGCAAAAATATAAGCTGTTGTTTCGTGAACAAAAAAGAGAGATCGAGCGCAGTTTAAGATGTTTTTGAAATAGTTATACACACAATTTGACTGTCTTTTATTTTAAAACATATAAAAAAACATTTTTGGCGCCGTTTCCTTTAAAAAAAACAAAAAGGCGGACATTACAATGAAGTTTTTAAATTTGTTAAAACTGAACAAAACTATGTCAAAGATCCGGATTTTAACTGACTTTTAAGTTTCAGCGTTCGGAAAAAGTTTTTTGCTTTATCGGCAACTTTGATTTGTGTTTCATTTTTCGTTTTCTTTTAAAGAAAGCAAATTTGAATTTTTTAAATGGTTTTTTAAGAATTTTTTGTGAAACTTATCCTTTGAAATTTCAAAAAATTGAGTTTTGGTATAACAGATACATATGCACCGAAAAAAATGACCAATTGCCGCCATTATTAATAACCGAAGTTTCAAATGTTAGCATTTTACGCATAAAATATTTTATTCTTGATTATTTTTCCACTGTTCTAAAAATAATATTTAAAAAAGAAAGACATAGGTCCATAATAAAGTATTTTTAACTATAAAGACAACACAACGAAAACAAAAGCGATTATTTAGATGTGAAATTGTTGATGTAAAAAATGCAATTTTTATTTCTTCCAACTATAGTAATAAATGTTGAGTTCAAAAGTTCAATTTAATGTAGCTAGATAAATGAAAACGCCAAAAATAATTAATTTAAGAGAATTATGAAAGACGAAGCTCAAGAAATTCATATGTCTGGAGAATTATAATTTTTTGGGTTTTAGAAATCAAAGATAACTGCATTTTAAAAAAAAGAAGATAAAAGCAAAAAAGTCAAAATAGCTTTCCATGCTTTTTTCATTTTTGCTTTATACATATAAATATTGCAGCATGCATTTTATTTGAAAATTTTTTTTATAGAATAAATTCTTGCTTTTTTTAATTGAAATACAAATGTTTTTTGAAAATTTTATTGTCGTTTTTGCCTTTTTATTGAGCATAATAATAATACATTTTATAAAGTTGTGATTGCATTTCAGAAAAACGGAAATCCTTAAAATGGATAATGTCAAAACAACAATTAATAAAAATATCTGATATTATATTCTAAAAAACCGTGATGTCCTCCGTATTTTAATTTGCTCTTTTTTTCAAATTTATTGTGCTAGCAAAATTGTTGAATAACTTCTTATCAATGAAAAATAAAAAATATGTTTAAGCGTTTTATAAATTGCGTCTTTTTGCAAAATTTTTAAAATTTTTTAGAACTATATTATTATATTTATTTTTCAAGTATCATTATGACTCATAATCATTAAGATGTTATTTTTTTTTTAAAATGAAATATAAATTTTTTCGTACTTTTTTCCTTTATAAAATTATATGCTTAAATGTGATGCAGCTGCCAGTAATGTAATTAAAAAATCAATGCGAAAAAAATTTACATAAAAAATGCAAACTTAAACATTTAAAAAAAGATGTTAATGCAATCAAAAAAAAGTTACGTTTCTTTTTGAATATTTTCCTTTACCACTACAAAAAACAGCCAAATTAGGGTAATACTTATTCCACACATTCAAAAACTGCGATCGATATCTTTTTTTGTTTTAGGAACAACAAAATTTATTTTTTTGTCTTTCATTTCGTAATGTAAAAAATTTATGGCTCCATTTTCCTTTTTTTAAAAAAGCATAAAGCCAGCAAAAAAAATCACTTTTTTGTTTTAACTGAAGAAACACATATGTCATGAATCCGGATTTTTTATGGACTTTCAAGTTCCAGATTTCATATTAATTTTTTTTTTCTTTTTTTTGCAACAACTTTTGTTTGTGTTTCATTTATTTGTTTGCCTCGAAAAAATTTTTCTTGGACAATTACTGCTTTTTCAATTTCCAAAAGTTTAATTTGTTCCAATGTTATTAATTAATGTGCACTTTAAAAAACTAACGCAAGTGAAAAAAATAAAATATTTTAAAAAAATCATCGTTAATCTTATATGCTATATTTTTCAACTGCCTTTAAGTTCCTATTTTTATAAATGAAAAAAAAGAAATGCTTCCATTCTAAAATTTTCTTCGATATTAGCGAAACAATGTTCTGTGTGAAAAAGATAAAACAGCATATATAAACCCTTTTCATGTTGCTGGATACACTTTTTTTGACAAAGCTTTTCGAAGCTTGTTTGAATTTTTTAGTAAGTATGATAAATTTTCAGATTTTAGTTTTTTAAAAAGCGGAGAACAAAACAATTTCATGAAAAAACAAAACAATAATTTTTTCCCGAAACACAAATCAATATAACGCATTTTTAAAGAATAATTTTTAAAATTTTTAAAATTTTTCTCTTTGTTTATATTCGATTTTTGATAGAGCATTTTGATTTTGCGATGTTAAATATTTTACAATCCTGCCTAAATTGATCTATAACTTAACGTGCAAAATTCTGCATTCATGTTTTCGATAACATTCATCGTAAAAAGATCTGTTAGAGATTGCACATCACAATTGACTTTTGTGATGTGCATCATAACAAACAAAAAAAGGTGGATCAATTAGAATTTTTGACTTTAAAAAACGCAAAAGTTCCACTTATTTTCGCCCTATGAAACAGTTAATTGTGCCATGAGATTGGAATCTCCCTTTAATGTTTTAATTGTTAGTCGTTACTTCTTAGCATTTCTTTTTTAAATGTTTGTAATTTTATCAGATTGTTACGATGAAAAATGTTACGAAGATGCTTCATAAAATGGTTAATTTTTAGGTGAAAACTAATTTTTCAACAATTATTTCTTACCTTTAATAAAAAATTCAAAAGTTTATTCCGCTTTCGTAATGAAAAACATGACACATCTTTTTTTGCAGCGTTTTTGCACAGAAAAATCGAAAAACCAAAAAAGTTTAAAAAAAGGCGTTTTTTTGGGATCAAAAAAATAGACAAATGTCTTTGGTTTATATTTCAAAGCAATAAATGGAAAATAAGCCTTACAACAAAACGAATAATATGATAGATAGACTTACAGAGAAAAAAATATTCAGAAATGCTTTTATTTGCTAGGGCACGAGTTCATAACGTAATGTTGCTTTGAATATTTTGTAAATTTTTTTCAACTACATTTTTTTAAATTTATTTTTAAAGATGTTATGTCAACTAACTAGTAAACATTTTAAATGCCCAAAAATGTTTTTTTGATATGATAAAGCCTTATTTAAATCAAACATTATTTAAAAATTCAAAAATTATTTCATTTACAGGCAAAATAATAAAAAGATTGTTTGTGTTAAATTATTTCAAAGATAAACATGATTATCTTTTTCAAAAATTAACGTTTTACAGTAAAATAACAGCGACATGAAAGTGAAGAGAAGACATTTTGCAAAGTGCGAAAGGTTTTGAAATTTTATTACAAAATGTGGTTCTTTTTAGTGAAACAAAAGGGTCATCTTCAGTTTAGCGGGCAAAAGTTTTTTATTTATTTGCAAAATTTTTAATTTCATGTAAAATAAAAAGCGTTCATATGATATGCAAATTTATATATTTTTTGTCAAAATAAAAAAACTCCAAAACTTTTGCCCGCTAAATTGAAGACGCCCTAAACAAAAAACTTTTGTTTGGGCTGTTTTTCCATTTAAAAAAGAGAAAAAAAGCGCACAAAACCATTGCCTTTTTAAACGTTATTAAAAGACAACATCATACCTCCTAAACTTAATGTTTTTTAAGCTTACAACTCAAACCTCTAGGCATCCGGACTTAGAAAAATTTTCACGTTTTTTCCAACACTCAGAAAAATTTTTATAAATCAGAAATTTTTAAAATTAGTTAAACCTTAATTATTTTTATTTAAATGGTTTATATGGGAGATATGGGCCTAAGGAAGCCGTGGAAAAGATTTTTAGAGCGTCAGAGTTGTCCGCAGGACCGGGATCCTCCAAAAAGGGTCCTAAAATAAAAGTTGAAAAAAACTAGCAAAAACTAAACTTTAACTCCTATAGACTCATATGGGAAAGTTTAAGTTTCAGAAACTTAAACGTTTTCATTTGCGAAGCATTTGAAATAGCAAAGTATTAAAAGAGACAGACCCTGTACATGCAAAATTATGTGATCGAAATGTGTCTTCAAAAAATCAAAAGTGTATTAACAAAATTTTAAAAACGCCAAAACACGCTTCGTTATGTTTTTTTGGGACCACCAGTTGTTTTTTAAAATTTGAAAGGCTCTTTGAAATAAATATTTTAAATAAGTCAAAAGTACTGATCTTTATAACTTTTTTAATGTTCACAGGTTGAAAGGAGCAGACATGTTTACACTTTTTGGGCTGTTTTTTCAGCGCTGAAAATTATATTTTTATAAGAAGATAGTAAAAAAACCATGCTTAACCGTTGTTATTAATGAAGCAAGTTTTTCTGTTTTAGCTAAATCAACACTTTAAGTTATGGTAATTTGTTCCAATCATGAAGGAAATAAAAAAATGCCGTAAAATATAGATATTCAAAAAAAGAAACAGATCGAAAATAATTTACACAAATTTTTCATGGTTTTGATGTCTTTTAAAAAAAAGAAAAAAATTCAGGACACCTCTAATAAGAAAATTTTAATATCATCGTTTTCTATTTTTCTTAAAAGAAAGAAAATAAAATTTTAT
>CABFKO010011369.1:0-11456 GCA_901766855.1 Panagrolaimus sp. ES5
TTCCCTGAAAAATCGCATGGGACAGCTTTGTTTGTGTTCAGCACACCGTGATTTCAACAAATTTATGTGTTAAAGTTGCAACTTCAACGTTGATGTAAAATTTGTTCTTCAACACAAAAAAAAGTAAAAAATGCGTTTGCAAGCGCTTTTTCGCGTCGAGAAAAGATGACCACGCCGTGCATGCATTGACTCTTAAAATCATTTTCAGACTCGTGTTCAACTTACTTCTCTTTGCTGCACTCATATTTACCTCTTTATTAATGGAATGTTCAACCACTGTAAATGAATCTTCATTTAATGTGAGTACTGTAATGTTTTGTTTCTCATTTTTTAATATTTGTTTAAGGGAGTTATTTGCCCTTTTGAAATTGAATGCAAGTTCCAAAAGGCTAATTTGATTGCTTTGAAAGATTCTGAAAATGGATTTTTGGAGGGAAAATGTTTTTATGCTTTCAATATTCTTGGTCTTCAATATTGTGTTAGAATTTATCCAAATGGAAATGATAAAGAAAGCCTTGGAGAAACATGGGTTTTCTTACACGTAAATGGTTCAAAAAAAAGGAAAATTACAGCTGAATTTACGATCTCAATTGAATCTGCTGGTTATACAGAAAATTTCCGTGATGTTTTTAAATGTGATGAACAACTTGGATTTGAATGTTGCCAGACTGCTGATTTTTTTGGTGCAAAGAATAAATATTTTGTTGATAGAGAAATTACTGTTAAGGTTGAAGGAATTTTAAAAGCTGAAACATCATCAGTTACGGTATGTTATATATATATTTTTTTTTAAATTTTGATCTCACTGTAACACTTTTAGACAAATTCACGACCAATTTCAATGCGATGGAAAATTGATGAAAACCTTTTAAAATCTACAAGGCAATCACAAAATCGACGCTTTCATAGTAAAAGAATTAAAATTGCATCATACAATGATTTAAAATATTTTTTATCAATTTGCCCAAATAGAATTAGACATGGCAAGCAACCTCATACACGTTTATATTTGAATATTGAAATGACAAAAGAAAAACATGTTGAAGCTGTCTATGTCTTTTCTTTAGATTCTGTAAACTTTAATCGTGGTGAACAGTATAAATTTGAAAAATCTAAGGGTCATGCAATTACTTTATGTTCAACTGAAGATCTTTTTGATTCTTTAAAGGGATATTTTATTGATGGATTTTTAACTGTTAATTTTAATGGAATTCTAATTATTGGAAAGAGTCAACCTACTGTACTTAATTGTGAAAAAGGCTTGGCACCTAAGAATGATCAACAGAAGCAATATAAAGAATTCACAATTTTTGTAGAAGAAAAAGAAATCAAAGTAAGTCTATTTTAAATGTTTTTGTTGGAATTGAGTTGGAAAAAAATTACTTTTGTTTTGGTTCCTTTTCGTTTCCAGGGACAAAAAAATATTAACATCTTAAACTTTTTTAGGTTCATAGAAAAATTTTAATGGATGCTTCCCCTGTCTGGACTGGAATGTTTGAATCTGGAATGAAAGAATCTGTTGAAAATAAGATGTTTATTGAAGATTTTCCTTTCAAAATTGTTGATGCAGCTATCAATATTTTTTACTCTAATAATGTTCCGCGTAAATTTTCTTTTGAAGATATTTTATCGCTCTACAAATTTGCTGATAAATATGAAATTCATCTCATCATGGTATGTTTTATAATTATTTCTTTAAAAATTTTAAATGTAATTTTTAGGATCTTGTTGAAAAATATTTTATTCGAAAACTTTCTCCTTCAAATGTTGTTCACCTTATTCACTTTTCAAAAGATTTTTCTATTAAAAAACTTCATCAAAGCTGTATTGATTTTTTGTCCAAATGTTCAAAAAACTCAACTCCTGTCTATGGTTCAGAAAGTCTTGATAAGGATTTTATTGTTTCATTGTTTACGAATTCTCTTCTTCCTTGTGATTATACGTTTGCTTAATTTTCTTTGTAAATGGTGTTCATTTTATTAATTTTTTGTAATCTAATAAAAAAATATAAATATTTATTGCAAAATTTGTGTGATGATGTGAAATTAATTATTTTATGATTTCTTTCAAATGCTAAACCTGAGAGTGATGAAAGATAATGGTTTAAATTGTAGGATTTAAAAACTCGTGGTGTCGAGGCTTGAAGTACTTTTTATTTTCTTCAAATATTACAGATTTAAATTGCAAAAATTGTTTCTTCTTACCGTTTTTCCTTTTTAATTCCAGCATCAAAAATAATTAAAAACCTGTAATTTACAAATTCCAGAAACATAATTTTTAAAAAAAGTGCGTCGTTATTTTTATCCAAAGTTCAAAAATTACTGTAATCAATGATAGATGTTGACTAAAATATTAATTTCTTTCTTATTTTTTTACTTGATTTTATCTCTCAAACTCTATCTTTGATTTCCACGTTAATTTTAGAAATTTTGCTGAAATTTTTGTTAATTATTTGTTTTTATTTTTCAAAAAAATAAGCGTATTCGTGTTTTTACATTTATAATTAATTAAACCCATATTTTATACATACAGTTAAGTGATTAAAGTTAAGGAAAATCTTTAGATACATTAGGATTTGACATACTTCTTCGATAAATTGAGCTATTAGTATTTACTTGTAAATTATTATTATTATTATTGCTTGTTGGTGATGCTGATTGTTGCATAATTCCCATATAATCATCTTCAATATCATTCTTTGGCATAATCTTATTTAAACCTTTTCCACCTTGAATTGCTTTTTGAATTTCTTCAACTTTTGTATCCAATAAATGACTAAACATTTGATATAATGCATCTGGATTTTGTTGTTGTTGATGAGTTTCAGCATAAAATTTATCAGCAATTTTTGAATGTCCATTTTGATCTTGAAATTTCTGCATTTGAATTGATGCAACTGGTGAAATTTGATTTGTTTTTGGTCTGAAAAAATTTGCATAATTTGGGGTTTAATATCGAAATTTCGGTAATTTTGGAATTGGAATCTTCAGATCATATAAATTTAAAAAGAAGTTTGGAAGATTAAAAATTTTGAAATCTATTTTTACAAATTTCAAATATCGAAATTTCGATTTTTCGTGATAAGATACGCTTACGTTCCGCCACTATTTGCTGCATTCATGGCATCTTGAACAATTACTTTTGTATAAGCTCGAACAATTTGTGTTGCATCAAAATAATGTTTTTGATAAGATTTCATTAAAATAGGTTTTAAAATTTTTGCATTAAATCTTTCATAACTAAAATAAATTAAACAATTAATTTAAAGGATACTGTAACTTTAATATATTTGCATACTTATCTCGAAGGGTATGTTTACCAGATACTCCAATAATATCTTCAATTCCAGCCATTGTATAATCACAATATCGATTATATACATTTTCAACTAAACTTATATCTCTTTCTTCAGCCCTTTCAACTTTTAACCAAGATAACAGTGGTCGAATTGTAACACCTTGGATACTGTAAAAAAATAAATTTAAGGATAAAAAATAAATATATTACTTACAAAACAGTAAAGAAAATTACTGCAATTGTTGTCGTTAAAAACATTGGTTTTGCAGCGATTGTAGCGGGCATTGAAACAGCTAAACCAAATGCAATGGCCCCTCTTAAACCACCGTATGAAAGAACAAATTGATCAACAGCCGTAAAAGTTTTGGTTCGAAATCGATTTAAAATTGCACATTCAATTATTACTCCTATTGTTCGAAAGATTAAACATGAGGCTACTGTAATGCCAATAAACATGGTATCCCATTTATGGTTGCTGGATACGGTAGATAATCCCAAAAACATAAAAATAACTGTTTCACTGCATTGAGCTAACATTTTAATAAAATATTTTACAGATGTATTTGCTTCGTAGGTGAGATTTCCTTTTACATATCCTTTCATCACAATTCCACATGAGACAATTCTGCAAAATGGAAAAATTTAGGAAGATTTATCAAATCTCATATCTCGGTGGTTATTAAATATCCTGGACCCTTAATGGATATTAATATTCTGAAATTCTAAAGTTCATACTATTTTGGATATCATATATCAGGATATATCAGAGTTTATATCTTGGAGGATATCATGTATCCACTATATAATAAATCACTTACGCCAAAATTGAGGATACTTGAAACATTTCTGCAGTTAAATATGATAAATATGGAATTGTAAAAATAAAAACTGGTGCCAAAATTTTTACTGGATCAGAATATTTTGTAATAAAGCTTACAATAAAAGCAAAAACAACTCCAATTAAAACTCCACCAAGGGCAATAATAAAGAAAGAAAATCCACCAGCAACGTAATCAATAAAAATCATATTTTCTTCTCCAATTGTATTAAATTTTTTAAACATTAAATACAGTACAACTGCAGCGCCATCATTGAAAAGTGCTTCGCCAAAGACATTGATGAAAAGGAATTCATTAACATGAACTTCTTCAAAAACTGAAAAAAATGGGATTTGCTAAATCTGGGGACAAACGTAATCAGGGGGTAAAAAATACGGAAAAATATGCCGTGGCAAATTGAATTTTAAGGGACTGAAAAACTAATGCTTCCACAAGTGCCAATGGTGAATGGCGAGTTAATTATGACAAATTTCACATTCGAAAATATGCCATGGCTTTTTCTGCCGTGAATCGCATATGGGTGTGAAAATTTCAGCTTTTACTGGATATGATATATCTGGATATATCATATCCAGTAAATGTCTCATGGTTCATATCAATATATTAGGAAATGTCAGAGAGTTCATCTTTTTAAAATGAATCATGATTTTTATTATCATTCAAAAATAAGTATCAAAAATGCTCTTACCAGCAATTACAGCAACAGGATCAACAGCTGAAATAAGTGCAGCAAAAAGTAATATTTCAAATAATGAAAATTCAATCGCAAAAAGTCCATATAAACCACAGATATAAAGGGTTGAAGAAATTGCAATTGTATTATAAATTGTTCCAATGAAAGCAAAAACCATTACAGAATCAAGATTTTCAAATAGCTGCCGATTTGGCATAAAATATCCGGCATCAAAAATAATTGGTGGTAATAAATAAAGAAAAAAGATATGTGAATCAAATGAAAAAAAGCTGGAGTTTACATGGAATTCTGTTAACACGAATCCAAGCAAAAGTCCAACAACAATTAAACAGGCCGAATCAGGGAAAGCATCACCAAATTTTTTATTCACATGGAATACTGTAATGAAATATTTTAAATTGTTATAATAAAAGTGCTTTTAAAATTGTAGAATTTTATTAAATCCGGAATTCAATCTACAATTCCACTTAAAGTTTATCTTCATTATTTATCGTAATCGTGTGTACATAAAAACTATATTTTCAAAAATTCAGTGTTAAAAAAATGGTGAAAATTTAATTAAAAGCTTTTGACATTTTAGTAAACTGAAAACAATTAAACTTTTCGAAACATGAATATTTTTTTAAACCGAAGGAGTCTGATTCAACAAATAATTCAAAAAAATGCAGCAGCAATCGCTATCAAAAACTTGACTCATTTAAACTTTAAAATTCTAGACTATTAGAAAAATTTCAAAATCAATCTCAATCAAATTTGAGTGTTTTATGATTATTGCCACCGACACACTTGACAATGATACTCTTTTAAATAATAAAAAAAATACAAGAACTTACAAATTTTAGCTATGGATGCCAATAAAATCCATATGCTTACAGTATAGGCTGTTTGAACGGATTCAAATTCAAAGTCCACCATTTTAAATCTTTCTGTTCCTCCACTTTTTCCAACTTCATCATGTCCATGTGAATTACTACCTAAATTTTCAGCAGTTGCTGCCGTTGTTGATGTTGAGGGTGAAGACGATGAATCTGATGTTTGAATACAAAAAATACAAATACAAAAACCAAAAACACCGCCAAATTGATTCATCTTTCCTCTATTTTTTACTTCAAGGCTTTTTTTTGAAATACAAAAAACAAAACTTTCGTTTTTTCTTCGAAATCAGCAGCGAAAAAAAAACAGACACCAAAAAAATATGAGGAAAGAAAAAAAGGAAGGAAAAAAATATTGGAAGTTTTTTAAATACCAAATTGAATCATGGCAGTGTGTATGTGTAGTGAGTTGATGGTGGTGATAAATATTTTAATTATTCATGCAAGAACTTTTTTAATTTATTCACGTCATCACGAGAGTATCAGAAGGTAGAGGGAAACAAAAAAAACGGAGATAAAACAACTTTTTAAGGATTATAAAAAACAATGTAACAAATAATAATATTATTTTGAAACGTTTATTTTTTTTGCATCATTGAATTGAATAGAAAATAAATGAATGAATGATTTATTGCATGCATGGATTCCGTATAATTGCAAAAAAATGGATTTATTTAATCTGCGTAGATATGAGTGCTGACGCACTTGGATTGGATGAGATCCAAAAAAGGTTATTGTTTTTTGAACTATGGGATTATTTATGGTTTTTTCAGATTTATTATTTTTCAACTTCCATCTTTCAACTTTTTATTTACATCGAAGGTATTTATTTTATTATTAACTATTGGCAAAAATCAATACTGTATATTTTTCAAAACACTTGTAAAACAGTTCTTTAATTTCAATTTTTTTAAAACTACAGTACTCAAACAAACTTTTACAAAAAATAAATTATTTCCACAAACTATTCAAACTTGTAAAATGTTCTTCTGGAGTTTGATTGGCCTTCACTTTCCGCCCCAGCGCAATTTCAATTGTTTGTGGTTCAATAATTGAAATTTCAGCAATCTTTGATTCCATACCAATTTTTTCCCGAAATCTTTTTATCGTTTCCCAATCAGTTTGTAAAATCCAATAAATTGTTATTGAAATTATATTCAAATTATACATCTTAAATTTAATTAATTATAAAAATTAATAAGTTGAGTCAAAAATTACCGTATAAAAAATTGGGATTGAATAATCACTATCAAAGATTCTTGAAATCATTGAAGTGATAACGGCTCCCAAACTAAATATTACACTTATCGTTGCTTGTGGAAATAGCAAATTTAAAGCACGAATATTTTCAATTATTTGATATTTTGTTGTTAACATTACCCGGGTTGAATGACTTAAATGTCGTAGGCGACGATTTTGTTTTTGTAAAAATCTTAATCCCTGTAATTAAAAAAAAATTATAAATGTTTTTAGTCATCATTTTTGTTTTAAGCTCCTAAGCAATGACATCTAAAAAAGGAATTTATGTCACTGATTACAAATTATAACTGACTAGATGTCTAATGTTTTAATTGTAAAAACAAAACATGCAAAACTCAAAAATATTGATGTTTTAGAAATTGAAATTATTTTATCTCTGGCAGAAAATGAAATATTTCGAAATTTCTCAGCAGTTTTTCACATCGATTAGATAAATTTTTGCAGTCTCATAATTTAGTTTTTAAATAACTAAACATTATTAACTTCCGTGAAAACTAAAGTCTTCATCTCGTTTTTAAATTTTTTGTTCATTCTTTAAAGGTTGTAGTAACAGAAATTGCATAATACTCCCACGAGAATACACCCTTAAACTTTTAAAAAAATGATGTCCCACTTCATTTTTTAAAACACTTCTCACTTTTAAAACCACCCTTTAGGGAATTGCTACATAGCAAACTTTAAAGGTACTTTAATTTTTGGTACTTCAAATATGTCTAAAAAACTTACCCAAAAATTGATTACTTCAATAATAATTAAAAATGCATAAATTATAATCGGCGAAACTCGAACTAAAAGTTATTTAAACATTATAAATTTTAAAAAATCACTAAAAAAAGCTTACACAAATTAAATAAAATTGCAACTAAGCATGCTAAAATTAAAGAAATGAAAGTAAAAATTGGTGAAATAAAATAAAAATGTTTTTGTGTTTCATAACTTTTTGAGTATACTGTAGCCACAACTCGCTCCAAACAAATTGAAGTTTCAATTAATCGAAAAAGATGGCCATTTGTTGAGACAATATTCTTTGTTATTTGATAATACAGGGATGAATATGCAATACTAACATCATTTATTCGAATGGCATATTCGGATGAAAGAATACATCCAATTGGAAAAATAAACCATGAAATTGCCAAAACAAAACAGAGAATCCTCAAATTTTTGTGAATTCTTTTTAAACATTTATGGGCACAAATTATTGTAAGTGGTGAAATGAGTACTGTAATTGAAGAAGTAGAAATCAGAATCCAATATAAACTTCTTTCTGTTGAATCCATTACTAAAAAAAGATTAAACTTATTTTAATAAAAGTTTTTCAAAAATATGTTTTACAATTTTTAAAACCTAGAACGTTTTTTTGAAAAAAACACTAATTAAATTCATCCCACTTAAAAAATTTGAACGCACACTTATAATTTTACGTTGTAAAAAATAGTGATGACCCAAGAGACCAACACCAAAAGGAATAAAAAATAATAAAAGGTGTAAATTAAAACGCTTTCCTTTATTTGTAAATATATTTTGAAAAACTTATTTCCTTATTTTTATTGTTAAAAACTTTGGTATAAAAATTGTGAGATATCATACATATTCAGGAAATGCAAACGTTGTTTCATTGCAAAAAAACATTAAATAAGTAATTTTTTTAACATTAAAGATTACATTTATTTTGCAATTTAACAAGAAACAAAAAATAATTACAAATAATTGTTTAAAATTATTTTTACAAAAACACATTTGCCTCTTAGGAGGTGTGAATCAAAAAGTCTAAAATATAAAATAAAAAAAAAGCAACGTTGTCTTTTTTAAATCCTAACTTTCTGCTGCCCATTTATATCAGCAGCTATGGCCGAGTGGTTAAGGCGACAGACTTGAAATCTGTTGGACATTGTCCGCGTAGGTTCAAATCCTGCTGGCTGCGAGCAAAATTTTTTTTGATTGTCATTTTTGTATTTTAACGCATTCTCGAATTCTTTAAAAATGTTTTAGCTAATGCATGTATAAATTAGAAGATGTTTCTTAATACCATGTAAAATATTTTGAATTACAAATGTGTTTTCTTAAATATAAATTCGAAAAAAAATTTGACACGCAGCCAGCAGGATTTGAACCTACGCGGACAATGTCCAACAGATTTCAAGTCTGTCGCCTTAACCACTCGGCCATAGCTGCTGATAGAAACAAGCTGGAGAAAGTTACCATAAAAAAAGACAGCGTTGCGTTGTTTTTTATTTGACGCTTTGCTTGCTGCTGGCAAAAAATGGAAGTCTCTTTTTTTGCCATACGTAAAAAATGAAAGAGAAGTAATTTTTTAGAATAAAAAGAACAAACGCAAAAAAGGACACTGGTTATAACAAATTTGGAAAACAAGAAGGATATCTTTTTAATAAATTTTTATGCAAAAGTTACTTTCTGAAATAACTCAAATACCATGTTTTAATCAAAAACTTTGTATATTAACAGCTCAGGAAACATGGTTTTTTAAAGAGAGAAATTTTTATCCAATCCATATTGCTGGTTACTGTAGGTAACTGTAGGTTAATGTGAAATCTTTGAAGTTGTATCACAGTCTCCTCTTGTCATTTTTTTTATCAATTTTTATGTCAGTTATTTCATTAGCTTCAATTTGATTGCCTTTTTTTGTTGAAAATAGTTTTTTTTAATATAAAGGTAAAACCACCAAAATAGTGTTTGACAAATGCAGTGAATTCTTTGAATCTTTCAATTTTAAAACATATCTTTCATTTATAGTTTTAAACTTTACAATCAGTCAAAAAGTTCATATTGTGGTTTTTTTTTTGCTGTAGTTTCGATTTGTCCAAAATAAAACGAAATCGATACAACTTACAGAAAACTTTCTTGTTTGTCGGTAAAAATATTTTTTGTGCTGACCTTTTTTTTAAAAAAAAGGGATAAATCGTTTGAGCATCTGGTGAAAAATATGCATAACTTTCATATACATTATCGTCGATGTTTTTTCTCCTCCATCTTATTCAAAGATTACAGCTTTTTTTCAAAAAAGCGTCTGTTGTCTTTTTGCGCAATTGCGAAAAAAAATATCGTTCGCGAACTTTTTATTTTTTCAAAACAAAAAGTTTTTTAGTACGCAAGCAAAAAATTTTTTGTTTTGTCTTTTTTTCTTCCTCTCTTTTTGGCAAACCTTATTATTTCCTTAAACATTATTAATAAATTAATATTTTTTAGATATGGCTTCTTTCAATATCGAAATTATCAATGATTTATCAAAAAATGATAAAGAAATTTATGCTTTTGCTGATGCAAATGCGGATAAAGATTGTATTCTTTTAACAATTTATGGAGCACAAACAAAGAAAGCTATCGCAAAACTTGGTCTGAAAAAAATGGTTTTTGCTTTGGAATTTGGCAGAGTTTTCAGCAATTCAAAATTAAAAGCTTTTATTCTTGAAATTGATGGAATCCCTGAAAATATTGCATTGATCAAACTTATAAGAGCTCAAATTGCTTTAAGTGGAATTCCATATGTTTTCTTTACACAAGGTGAACAAATGAGATCTTCAATTTTGGTTGCTTCAAATATTTCCCTCAAAGTTGGTGAACGAATTGTTGAAGTCTTGATTGATAAAGATGGATATGTTGTTTCGGAATTGGAATACACTGATAAAGGATATATTGAACGTGAACAACGTGATTGTAAACCATATCGTAAAATGACTGCTGAAAAAATTCGTCAAAGAATTCTTGGTTCAAATGATCCTGTCAAAATTATTTGTCATGCTAATTCTTCTGGTGAAGCATGTACAAAGTTTTTGACTAAAAATGTTTTGAATAATGTTCCAACCTCAAAGTTGATGATAATGGAAGAAAGTTTAGCAGATTATGAAGAAAAATTCGTTTTTGAAACTGTCAAATGGATGTTTGATAAAAGCTACACAAAATTTTATGTTTGTCAATTGGCATTTCGAAATTATATGATTAAATTCAAGTATGGTGATAATAGGTATCCATTAATGGTTTGTAAGAAAGATGAAGTATTACCGTATAACAAAGTTGTAACAATTCCAAAATCATTCCTTCAATTTTCTGTAAGTTTTTTGTACAGGGTGTCTCTTTTAATACTTTGCTATTTCAAATGCTTCGCAAATGAAAACGGTTAAGTTTTAGAAACTTAAACTTTCCCATATGTGTCTGTAGGTGTTAAAGTTTAGTGTCCGCTACTTTTTTTCAACTTTTATTTTAGGACCCTTTTTGGAGGATCCTGGACCTGCGGACAACTCTGACGCTCTAAAAATGTTTTCCATGGCTTCCTTGGGTCCATATCTCCCATATAAACCTTAAAAATTAAAATCATTTAATTTTCTAACTTATTTTTAAAATTCTGATTTTTTGAAATTTTTCTAAGTCTCGGAAAAAACATGAAAATTTTTCTAAGTCCGGATGCCTTAAGGTTTCAGTTGTAAGCTTAAAAAACATTAAGTTTAGGAGGTATGATGTTTCATTATGGTTTATATG
>CABFKO010011391.1:0-11445 GCA_901766855.1 Panagrolaimus sp. ES5
TTTTATAATAAAAAATCAATAAATTTTTTGGTGTTGTTTATATATATTTTGATAAGAAAAAAATTATGTGGGATTTGCAAAAATTTTTCAATACTTGTTGTTGTTACATTTGTTGGAAAATTATATATTTATATATACTTTAGCAGTAATTTTATTAAAATTTAATGTGTATTTTTTTAATATAATATATACCTTGTGGCTTCTATTTTTCAACCACCAATTACATATGTGCAACAGTGTATGTGTCTCTGTCTGTTATGGCATTCATTTTGCAGGCAAAGCATTAAATGGCAAATGGCATTAAAGCGTTTACTTAAACCAACCTTTTTTTTCTTCACATATGGCTGACTGATATATTTATTTTTTTTCTTCAAATATTTCAAGTGAAGGCTCTAAGGGCAACAAGATGAAGTTGTTGTGGTTGTACCTACCTCTACCTCATTTCTTCTTTTTTTTACCATTACTGACTAAGCAAAGAGATGCTGGTGTGCCGCGCATGATTTTTTTCTTTTATTTTTTTTACTTCTTGGAATTGCCCTTTTTGCCATTATTCTCAAGCTATTTTACCCGCGGTGCAATAATATCGTTATATATTTGTTATTACCTCCTCCTTCCAGCAAGCAGTAATAGCAGAAGAAAAACTTTTGCGCAAAAAAAGTGAGGATACACACACATTGACTAAATTTTTTAAGGTCATTTGTCGTATGAAAAAATTTAAAATTAATATACATTTATTCGTCCATCTTTATATTCTCCCTAAATATATTTTATTATACTTATTTTACCTTCCTGTTGTGCTTTTCTTCCTCATACAAATTTATATATTCTAGTTTGGGAAAAACAAATATTTTTTTGGTATACACAAACATATATATTTAATATAAGATTTTTGCGCGTAAACGTGTTGGGGTGGATATTGATATTACAGTATTTTATTCATTTTATTAATATTATATTGTGATTATTCAAATTGCTTATATTAGTTGGAATTGTTTAATAGGTATATTTGGAGAAGTATATATTTTGTTGATTTGAAAAAAGATGGCTCGTCGAAGACATAGTGAATCTCGTTCCCCATCACCTGAAGATAAGCGTCGTAGCAGTAAAAGAAGATCGTAAGTTTAACCTTGTATACTGTAATTTTTTGTTAATCCTTTAATTTATTTTAGACGTTCAGCTGAACGTAATGGAAGCACTGCTCGACGTGAAGGATCACCACATTTATCTAAATTTTATCGTGATCGTTTTGGTAATCAATCCCCTGACAGTTATAACAATCTTCGAATCTCCAACTTTGATCGAAAACTTTCAAATGAAGATGTTAAAGAAATTCTTGAAAATGAATTTGCAAAGTATAAAAAGTTTGAAGTAAGTACCGTATATCACGTTAGCAGCAACTCGTATTAATCTCTTAACTTTAGATCAAGTTGGTTCGTCATAATGGTGATGAAGATCGCTTTGCATATGTTAACTTTGAAGAAAATGGTCCAGCAAAAGATGTTCGACGAACAAAACTTCCAACTTTAATTCGAAAACTTGGTAGTCGTGTTTGTCTTGATCCAACGGGAGTTATTAGAGATCAAGAAGGAAAATATATCCCAGATCGCTATAATCGTTCATTAATGGATCGACGAGATCGTACACCAGAACCTCGTCGTGAACGGGAACCAGCTCCACGAGAACGACGTCGATCACCTCCTCCATCAACGAATAGAAATCGGGGAAGAAGTGAATCTCCAGTATTTCATCTTAATCGTGATGAACCAACTCGTACACTTTTTGTTGGAAATATTCCTGGTGATGCAAAAGAAACTGAAATTCGTGAAATTTTATCAAAGTTTGGTGAATTGGAAGATGTTGAAATAAAATATAAACAAAATGGAGACGCAAGTTATGCCTTCGTTCTTTTTACAGTATGCTTTATTTATTTTTTATTATTTCTTTATTAAATTTTTTTAGTCCATTGATTCCGCAGATGAGTGCCAGAAAAAACTCAATGACAAACCATTCCGTCGTGGATCTGATAAGAAATTTAAGATTGGATTTGGTAAAGCTCAAATTTCTCGTCGTCTTTGGGTTGGTGATCTTGGAAGTTGGACAACTCGTGAAATGCTTGATAAAGAATTTGATCGATATGGACCTATTGAAGAAGTAGAATATAAAGATGGCGCTGAACATGCATATATCACGTTTGTTTTTTTATATACATATTTTTTAAAATTTATTTTAACGTTCTTTTTTTTAGTTACAATGATATTACTGCTGCAACAGATGCATGTAAAGGAATGCAAGGTACAACCCTTGATCGAACACATCGAATTTCAGTTGATTTTGCTAAAATGTAATTTATTTATTTATATTATCTTGGAAAATATTTATATTTCTGATTTTATTTATATTTTGTAGTTCACGTGATAAAGCAAGAAAACGTCAACATAGTAGCTCATCACCAGATGATTCAAAGCGACGGAAAGGTGGACCAAGAACTCCATCACAATCTGATGATTCTCGTACTTCTTCACCTGTATCACCACGTCCAAAAAGTGCAAATGAATCTGTTGGAAATGGAAAAAGTGTTGTTGCTACTGGTGGAAACAAAGTTGAAACTGTTGAAGAACTTAAAGATCAATATGCTGCAACATGGAAAGGACCAATTAGTTTAAAGAAAAGTGACTATGTTATTAAGTAAGATTTTTTTGGGTTGTTGTAGTTCTTTATACTTTTAATTTATCATTTTAGTCTTCATCGTGTCGCTGGAAAAGAATCTGTATTACAAGATTATCTTAGAGATGAAGATGGACGTGTTCTAAAACTTAACATTAATCAACGTTTACCACTTGATGATAGTCTTTTTGATAAAATAACAACCATGGATATGAATGAACTTGCAATTTGCATTGGTGCAGAACATGATCGATCATTAAGTGGCCTTATTTCTTATCTTCGTGAAAAATCTGCTGCTGGTGTTATTACAATGGATAATGTGGTTACATATATTATGGGACATTCATCAATGACTTCAAGACTTATTGGTCATTTTGCTCCAAATGTTGATGTTCTTCGGCCTGATATAAAATGTGTTTTGGTTGTTGTTAAAAAAGTTTAAAGATTTATTCATGTTTAATTATTATGCTTTTATTATATTTTTTATTCATTCATGTTATTCTTTATTATTATTTGGATGAAATGATTATTACTCATTTATTTGTTTTTGTGTTATATTATTCAAATAGAAGCTTTTTTATAATCAAGGTGTTTTATTAATATTAACAAGTTTTATTTTATTATTATTATTTCGAAAATACGGTATTTATTTGGATATTTTTTTATAACAAAAAATATGGAAAAAATGGTCTCAACAGTATTCTTAATATTTTTTTATTTTTTACTTTTATTTCGGAATTGTTTTCTTGTTATCTTTTATACGTTTTTGTATCTCATTAAAAATATTGTTGTCAATAAAAAAAATTACAGTATTCCGTTTAAGTTATTCGTAATTGCGTTACAACATGTTAAAATGCCAGCTGAAGCTTAAAAAGCTGTAAAAATTTAATAGTTGTTTATGATTACTTGGGAAAATTGTATACTTTGTAGAATATGAAAAAATAATTGCCTTCCTTTTTTAAATGAAACAGAAAAAAACTTGTAATAATTTTTTTCTATTAAAGTTTGCAGTTTTCTTACAAACATGACGGGCCCACTGCCGCAATGAATGTAATAATACATTTTCACATGCTGGCCATAAATGCAAAAATGGTAATTGTTTTTGAAAAATACACGTTTGATAAAAAAGACTGGTAATTGAAGAAGAGTTTTTTTGTTTCTTTATCATTCCATTGGAAAAATTTTGCATAAAATATCTACAGTATCCCGTTTATAAAAACTTGTTGCATTAAAAATTCAAACACATCCGCGGCTTACCCTTGAAAACCTCGATTTTTGATAACAGTATAAAATTGTAAAATTTGTGAAATCTCAATTTCTTTTTTTTGTTTAAGAAAAATGAGAAATGAATGTATAGATAAATTGGTAGTGACGGGCGGTCAATTATAAAACAATGTGTGTGGTAAAAAATAAGAAAAATTTTACAAAATTGAAAAAAATTGTTTAAACTTTTTAATAATCAGCTTTGATACAGAATGAACAATATTCATTATTTATAAAGATCTTACTAATAAAGGATAATATAGGCCCTATAAAAGTTTTTCGAGCTAACGTATGCATTAATCTACTATTTAAGGCTGTTGCTGTCAATTGACCAGTCGACCGGTCAATTGCACAATACTATAGATAGACAGCTCTTAGGCCGTATTTATCAAAATTTTTTCGTTAAAATATCTTCATATGGCGTGCAAAGACGCTTTTCCAAAAGAGATATTTTTCATTTTTTCAAATATTAATTCGTTTATTTTTCTACGAGTACCTTCAGCCTGAAGGCTTCAGGTCTGCCTTAACTGCAGTGTTGGCGGTCGCCCGGTTTTTTTCGGTCCGCGGTTTCGGTCGGTCCATCGGTCCAATGATTATTTAGGAAAATTTTGGTTTTTTATGAGGTCTTCCAAAAAAATATTTTAATACTACCTTCGATAAACTATTCTTAAATGATTTTTATTGATGGTCTTTGGTCCCGGTCAACTGAAAAAACGGACCGGTCCGGACCGAAATGGACCAAAAGACCGGACGGAAGACCGATTATGGAATAAAAATTCCAATTTGTTCATCATTTATCGGTTCAAATAATGTTTATAACGAAAAAAAAGCACAGAGATAAAAATAAAGTTTATTAGAAAAAACATTTAAATAAGTTGGGTCAGTTAACAATTTAAAAAGTCATTCAATGCTAACATTGTCGACGAAATTCTTCAAGTAGCCGCAATTCATCTTCTTTACGTCGAATGGCTTCTTCTTCGATACGAATCTTTTCTTCAAAAATACGAATTTGTTCATCAATATTGTCAGACATAATTACAATATTAATTACCAATAATATATTTATTGTTTATCTTAACAAATTAGTTGAATACAAAAAGCTTACATTAAAATGCTCGCTTTTATAATATTTTCTATTCCATAGATTTTACACGATACGAAATTTTCAAGATACATTTCTTTACAAAGTTACACTTTATTACATTGCATCTCATAGATTCTACCGTGTATAAATTCATGCTTTTGAAATACTGTGATTTCATATTATACCTTGGAAATTAAATTTTGACGACGAAAAATGACAATTTTTTTAGGTTTAGTCAATATTACTTTACATCAAAACGCCTACAATATTATTTTATTTAAAAGCAATAAAAAAAAGTATAATAAATTTGTCATATAAGCATGTTATCAGTTCATGTCGAGTAAAAGCAATTATTGTCATCAACGTTTATGAGGGTATTTAAACACAATTTTTAGTGAACAAAAGTTGTTGTTTTTTAACTCTTAAATTATTCTGTGTCAAGTTTTTGAAGCTAATTATAAAACACAGGATTATGGTTTCAAAAAATTTTATCACATTATAAAAAATCAAAAAAATCGTAGTGCAGCCTTAGGTGATGTTATGGGAGCGGTTTTTTGTGGAAACGAAAAATAGTATTTATTTCTCTTTTTTGAAACAACATTACATTTTTTAAAATATACTACGGTATGTATAAAACAAGAAAATCAGTACACTTTTCTGCTTCCTTTTAATTTAAAAAAAATATGTGTTAACATTTTTTTTATCAAGAATGTTGAAATATTTTTTGATCACAAACGGTTTTATAATAAAAAAAATTTAAAAACTGCTTTAACAATGTTCCAAAATTTATAACTACTGTTTAGAAACAAGAAAAAATACATGTACAACTGTTAAAAAAATTATGGATCATCTTTTTTCATAACAAAAAATTTTATAAATAAATAAAAAAATTCATCCAGCAAAACCAAAAAAAACAAACAAATCTTTTTATAAAAATAAATTTAAAATGAAGAACAATAGCGACTAAGTAATAAATTAAAAGATTCTACAGTTTGTTGTAAAAAATGAATCATAATTTGACGTTTATTGGTTGGATCAGTTTCAATGATGTTATCAACATAATTTTGAAGCATATTTGAATATTCTATAGAGATTGTGTGTTGAAAGGAAATATAATAATCAATTGAGGGATTCTTCTGAAAAAAGATGGGTATAAAAACAGCTGTAACAGATTATAAACACAAAAACATACTTCCATAAAATCAGCAAATACACAAAAATCAAAAGTATCAGGAATAGAAATTAAAGTAATTTTTGTCAAGATTGAAGGATTTAGGACTTTGATGAGTTTTTTTGCTGTTTGATGGGTTACTGTAGAAGCCATAATTGAATCCATATACCTAAAATTTTGAAAATTTTATACAAAAATCTGACTAAAAAAAGTGAGGTCAAAAATTTTAATACGAAACTTTTTCCTTAATTAATAAAATACAAAACTAAAAAACTTACCAGCCGAATTGTTTAACATTTGGAAGGCATTTAATAACTTCATCAATTGGCACAATGCTACCATCATCCTTTTCAACATGAGAATGATAAAACATTGGATTTTCAATTTTGTTTGAAGAAACTAAAAATTTGAATTCGTCCATGGAAAGAATTTGATTAAAAAAATCCATTTTTTTGATATCACAAACAGCTGTTTTGGAAAGAAGTTGAGAAATGCCTTTCTTATTACTGGCGAATATATTTATTTCATTTGTAATCCATAATGACTTTGAAAGAGTTTGCAAATCAAATTTTTTAAACAATTTTTCTTCTCCATTTTGATAAATCCATTGATCTTCACCAGCATATTCAAGATTCTTGACAACAAAAAATGGAAATTCTTTAAATTGAAAATATTTTGAAATTTTCATTAATTTAAATAATAATCTTGGATTTGAATTTTTCTTGAGATAATATAAAATTGGTTTTGGAAGTCCACATCGATGAAGAATATTTTCTTGTTCATTTGAAGAATCAACAATCGTTGCATTAATTAAAGTCATTTCAATTTTTGAGCAGTATAATAAAGCAAATAATTTTTGAGTATTATTTTTAGTAAAGAGTCAAAAAATAATAATAAAATCTCTAATATTTTTTTCAGTCTATTTATTGAAAACAATTGCCAAATAATTTTTATATAAATAAATAGGTCAAAAATTTTGTAACAATAGCTGTGAAAAAAGATTAAAATATTTTTGAAAGATTTTTTGTTTCACTTTCAATTTAAAAATGAAAATAAATTCTTTTTAAATAATACTCTCTTACTTTTTTGCATACAGTTACAATCAATTTTATCGAACAAATTTCGCAGTTTTTTAAATTTTTGCTTATTTAATGTATTGCATCATTTTTCATTGCCAAAAAAATAAGTTTATTTTCTTGTCATTTTTCTTATATAAAACGTATTAATTCAACATTTTTATTGATTATAGCATAAATTAAATAATAAAATTAATACACTGTAATCAAAATCTTTCTTTTAGCAGATATTTAAAAAATTCTTATTGAAGACGACTAAGAAGGTCTTTGTAGGTTTCAGATTGTAAAAAGCGAACATATGGATCATTTCGGAGAACTTGTTCAACATATTTTATGGAATCATCAAAAAGAGTTCCATCAATTTCTTTCTCCTTGATAAGTCGCAAAAGATTGTTACGGACACCATGTGGAAGGAAAACCTGAAAAAAAGTTGTTAAAATAGGATATTATGTATCCTTTCAGATTTTGTATATCCGTAAGCATAAATTACTTATTTATTTTAGGATTAGTAAAAATTATAAAGATTTTCGGCTTTACATGTTTTAACGCACGCCGGATTTATGAAATCTCTTTTTAGATTTCATATATCCGATACCATCATTCTTGGTAAATTTACATAAACACAGCATGCACATACCTCATTTGGAATTCCTTCTTTAAGAAATTGATCATAGATACTTCGAGCCATTGCAGCAGATTTATTTTTGGAATGCTTAAATTCGATTGCAGCTTCCCAAAATTTGAGATTTTCTTCCGCATGAATTGAAATTAAAAATCGCCGAAAATAATGGCGTCCAACTTGATTCCCAAGTAAAGCTTCAAAGTTAAGCTTCCATTTTTCAGCATATGCTCGAGGCAAAAGTTTTTCCAAAAATCCAAGATAAAGTTCAGATCGACGAAATCTTGGAAGTTGATCATTTTCAAGCAATTTATAAATTTCCTTGCTTGCCGGTTCAATCATCTTTTTATCAACATTTGTGCCTTTTGCAACTTCCATGAGCTTCTGAAAAATGAGTGAAAAATGTTATTTCATTTACAGGTATACTGTAGTTTTTTTTAAAAAACAGTTTTTATTGATTCGCACAGGTGTTTAATTTAATTATTTTAAATGAAAGTTTATGGCGTCATTTTTATGATTGTGCTTTTTTTATATTTACGTCATTTTTTAACAGCTGACTTTAAATAATTTTCAAAAAAGAGTTGAAAAATAGCCGGAAAAGAAAATCAATGGTTTTTCTGTGTAAAAAATTAATTAATAGCAAAAAAATAAAACTTGCTTGAACTATAAATTTTTAGTAAATTTTTAAAATTTTGTTTTTAAAGGGAACTAATTATGAATTTTCGAAAAACATTAAAACAGCACTTTTAGCTACTAAAGCCTTTAGTGGACGAATCCTTCAGAAGTTTCAATTTGAATCACTTCATTTCATCAGTTTGATCATTTTTGTAAAAATTGCGAACATCAAAAATAAGAAATTTTGTTTTTTAATTCAAACAAAAATTATAAATTTAGCAAACACGCTTTTGCTTCAGTTATTTATAATCGATAAAACTCAAAAAAAGGGGTTGAAACTTTTTATACATAAAAACTGGGCTAAAAGAATTTCTAAATGCCGTTAATCCTCTATTATTATTTTTGCGTCTAAATTGTAGACTCTAGAAGATTAATGTTCAAAATTTCTTTATAACATTTTTCCAAGAATATTTAAAAAAAGATTTAAAAACTTACAGCTCTTGCTGGTGCACTAACATTGACATAAGTGCCCATAGATTCCATGGTATCTGCAACAGCAGCTTGAAGGGCAGCATTATCTTTACACTTTTTAAATTCTTCACATTTTTCCCAAAATGTCATATTTTCTTCCGCAAGAGCTTGAGCAAGGAAGCATCGAAAAACTTGTTTTCCAAGGGCATCATGCATTATCTCATTTACATTGCAACTACTCCAGGATGCCGCACGGGGATAATCCAAGCCATCCGTGGATGGAAGTTCAAGTTCAGCTTTATTTCCAGAATGTTCTTTATCAAAAATTAAATCCATTCCGGGTGCGATTCCAAGTGGAGGCCGAGAAGCAGGTTTTGCAGAAGGTGGAGGTGGAGTTTTGATAATTCTTCTTTCGTCAACAACAGATAATCTTCCTCCAGCTAATGTAGAAGAAGTACTATCTGGTGGGGGTGGAGTTTCAAAGGATACAGGTGGAGATTCTACAACTGTTGGAACAGGTGTATCTTCTTTTGAAGTTGAAGGACGAGATTGTTGTTGTTGTTCGGGTGATTCAGGAATTGGTGAAGCTTGTTGTTGTTGCTGCTCAGGTTCAGGATCAGGAGGTGGTGGAGGTTCAGCTGGTTGCACCACAGTCTTCTTTGACAGCGGTCTAGAACGTAGTAATGGAAAACACATTGACATTTTATTTTTTATATTTTTGAAGTATTTTTTATAGACTTGGTTGGAATAAAATATATATTAAGAATATACACGTATAAATGAATGAATAAAAAAAAGTTACTTTTTTCTTTTCAATGAAAAAAATAGGTATAAAAAAGAGAGAGAAAAAAGTAGCTTGGCAACGGCACAAATTATTTTTGTTCTTGGAGACAGAAGAGAGACGCAAAAAAAGGTGTTAGGTAAAAAAAAGTTTTTTAAATGCTTCAAAGTGGCTGCGGCAAAAGACAGCAATTTTTAAATGGGTGCTTAATTTGAGTTTATTTTAAACCGGAAAGAAGATAGAAAGGTGAGAAAGTGCGCAAGATTTGAATAAAATATTTGAGGTTCTGAAAGTAAATGACGCAAAAGGGTTATTTTCTAAACAATAAACAAATTAAAAATTTATTGGCATTGTAAAACTTTCAAAAAATTTGACGACATTAAACCATATGATTTAAGGGAGGAAACATTATGTATGGTATTTATTGATCGGTGAAAGCGTTTGAAAGAGCATAAAACTAGTTAAAGAGAGTGTCGACGTCAAGCAAAAAAATTTCAACTGCAACAAGTTTGTTTTGACACGAAAGAAAACACACAATGCATTTCTCATTGCTGAACGTCCGTCAACAACTTGTCGACAATCAGGGAATTTTTTTTGGCTTGTCGTCGACACTGCCTTTAACTCAAGCGAATCTGAAATTCAAAATGTCTGATTCAATCTAAATCCAACACAAAATCCAAAAATCTGAAACTCAAATATTCTCTTTTATGCTACAATTGAAATCCCGCCCCTTTAAAAATCCTTAAATCAAATTCTCTCAAAAAACACATTTAACTTCCTGGTTTTTTGGTAGCATTATTCATCCATTTGAATTTCTTTTGAAAATATGTATTACAAAGTATTCACAAGGGATTTTTATAAAATATTATGATTCTATTATAGCCTTTAAAGGTTAATTTCCTGTCTATCTATTTAACAAATTTTACAGAAAGAAAAGCGTAATAAAATTATAAAAAATGATAAATGATAAAGCCATGAACAGACAAAAAACTCCGAAATCCTTTGAGAATATCAGATTTCAGAAGACGAATAAAAAACAGAAAACATGTTTTTAAAGAAAAATACAGTATGATTAAATTTGGCTAAAATTCCCACTTGTCAGATTTCAACAAAAAAACTATTACTCATAAAAATGAAAAATATATATAAAACCAGAAAAACAGCTACTTATTTATTTTTTTTACCTGCATACTTTTTTTCTCCAATTCTTAGCTTCAAAAAACAAAAAAATCTGACATGCATATAATTTTCCATACTTCCCTTTCTTTAAAAAAAGCAATAAATCTCAAAACATGCAAAAGGTAAAAAAAGTAATATGAGCATATTTTTTTCAATTCAAAATAAGTAAAAAAAGTAAGTAATTTTGAAGCTTTATTGAAAAAAGAGCTTTTTTATTCATTTCTTTCTTTTCATGCTTTACCCCTTTATTAACTTGTCTTTTACTCAAACAAAATAGACATAATCCAGCAATTTTAAAACACTCTTTTAAAGTCTATGTGGATGTTTCTCTTGATTACATTTCATAAATCTCCGAGGTTTTATATTTTTCTCCAAGAGACCAAAAGTTATTTTTTCAAATTTGCAAAAAAAAGTAAAGTAATAAAGTGAGTTTTTAAAAAAAGCCTATCTATTATC
This sequence comes from Panagrolaimus sp. ES5, assembly GCA_901766855.1. NCBI lineage: Eukaryota > Metazoa > Nematoda > Chromadorea > Rhabditida > Panagrolaimidae > Panagrolaimus > Panagrolaimus sp. ES5. Next base: position 11,380 of record CABFKO010011391.1, read on the forward strand.
ATTTGAAAGCTACCGTATTCTTTTTAAAGCGAATGAAATCCAGACAAGATTATTTAGCTACAATAT
>CABFKO010011446.1:0-11416 GCA_901766855.1 Panagrolaimus sp. ES5
AAAACATTTACATAAATAAATAAATATAAAATAATTTAATTATTGACTGAAGCGGAAGCATTGTTTTTTGTTGATTGTGTAGGTTGAACGGATGAAGTATAAATTGCAAGCTTTTTAGCTTTAAACCATCCAAAAATTTGTTTTCGAACACTTTTATTCATTGTTACATAAATGACAGATGGAAAGCCATGGGCACAACACCAAGCATATGAGCCCATTAAAATATAGACATTTGAAACAGGAAAAAATTGTTCATAAACATAAACACCTGCTGCAATTGCTGTAAAGGTGCAAATGCAAAACACTTGAATTAATGTCTAAAAATAGGAAATAAGTAATTTGCATATTTTTGCAAAAAGTAAAAAGTTAATTACTTGTTTCTGTTTATCATTATTTTGTAAGCCGGAAGATTTTCGAATAAATAAAACAAGAAAAACAATATATAAAATAGACATTACAACAAGTACAGTAAGATTGTTGACTGTATGTAACCAATTTGAATACTAAAAATAAAACTTTTCATTTCATTTGTAAAATTAATTTAAATAATCTTACAGTAAGTTCATCATCACCATAATAGCCAACATGTGGATTAAAAAACCTAAAAAATATTAATTAATGTTTATGCAAATAAGAGTGAATTAAAGGAAACAGATTTTGAGAAAAGCCAAGCATAAAATCCATGAAATGTTGGAATCATTAACCAAAGATAAACCTTTTTTCCGCCGAATACTGATGCAGCCACATGAGTATTGTACATTTCAAAGCATCGATTTATTGCTAAAATCATTCCGACATCACTTTCTGCTATCCACAAACCTATAAGAAATAAAACGTTATCGATTCTTTAATGTAGAGGTTATCAGGGATATCAAAATTTATCACTTGAGAGTTATCAGTTATTAAAATTAAAAAATGTTTTCGGATTTCAAAAGTGATTATAAAAACAGAGCTGGATTTTATATATACGAGATGTGACATATCCATCATCGGTTTCATATATTTAAAAAAGTAACTCACCCAAGCCAATTGCCCCCAACGAATGCAACAAAACTGGGGAAGAACAAAAAACATATCCAAAAATCATGAAAAGCCCAGTTGCAAGACCATTTACACAAAGACAAATAACATCAACAATTCCAACATAAAACATAATTTTATAACATGGTTGTGAAGAAAATCTTTTTTGTCTTATCACAATCAGCGATGGGATATATAAAAGCTCAAAGATAACAAATAAAGTGATAAATGTTGAACCAATAATTGGATGCTTTCTTTCAGATTCTGGAACCTTATTGTAATCATAGAAGGAACAATTGTAAAGCTTTTCATACTCAACTTTTCTCCAAAAAAGATAATCCATTTTTAGTAGAACTGAAAAAAATACAGTAGCAAAAAGTGCAAAATTTTTTTTCTTGATTAAAGTTGTAGTTTTGTGTTGAAGCAAAAATATTAAAATAGAAACTTTTTTAAAGGTGTTTATTACCAAGAAAATGTCACACCCCTTTTTTTACTAAATTTCAATTAACTTTTTATTGCACCTTTCCAATGCTTTTTTATTCATGTTCAAAACATAAAAGTTTGTTTAAAACATTGATCAAGTGCCTTTGATGGGGGCTATGTTCTAAGTACATACTCCTAATTACCAATAATAATAAACAACTATTTTTTGCAGTTAAAGAAAGTACAAATTACTCAAATTTTTTAAGTGAGTAATTGTGGTTTTTTAAAGCACTTTTATTTTTTTACAAAAGCTGTAATTTGTTGGTTTTAAATGTGAAAAATAAGAAATTAAATCTAATATCGGTCATATTCTAGTAAAAAAAATGAAATGCCCACGGATTCAGATTCGTACGTTTTTTTACAAACTAAAATTCTAAAAAACAATAAAAATTTAAATAGAAAAGTGGCAGCAACTTTCCGGAGCATTTTTTAATCAACAGTAATTTTTGTTTTTAAACAGCAGTAAAAAATGAAGAAGAAAAAATATTTTTGCAAAATACAAACTTTCCCGGTTGTAAATTATGTTTTAAAAATTATTAAAACATTAACAATTTTCTTGTGCTTAACGGTCTACCATAAATCATGTTGGATAAAATTTGTAAATTTTTAAAAAATAATGTTTGAAGAAAGCTTTGGTTTAAATGTGCCCATGTACTTAAGACGCTGGAATTAAAATATTAAAACTACAAAAACAAAGATACAAATGAGAGTTATTTAAAAACATATCAATGAAAATCAACAGAAATAAAATATTATGAATCACTCTTCTGCATTTTAAATTTAATTTTGTTTAAACATCATGCTGCTGATTTTATACAGTTTCTTATATTAAAAACTTAAATTACGTATTCAAATTGGGTCAAATGTATATTTTGTTACTTTACTTTAAAATTAACTGGATAAAATTAAAAATCATTAATTTATGAAAAATGCTTTTATGTAATCAATTCCAATGCCATCATATCAACATTTAATTTTGAATAATAAATTTACATTTTATATATGTTTCGTTGAAGTAAAAAAATATTGATTTAGCAAAAATAAAATATTTAAATAAAACGTTCGTTTAAAACAAAATAGTTATTTCTTGTGCCAACGTTGCTCTAGTACTTTTAAAATTTTATTTTTAAATAATAGAAGAGACCGAAATATTTGAATAAGAATCGATTTAATTTGAAAGAATAAAAAAAACTAAAAACAGCGACATTTTTCAACAAACGATATTTTTTTGAACACATTTTTTTCCGATGAACTTCTGTCACAAAAAGAGAAGTGTTATTTCGTAACAGAAAAAAGAGAGAAGCTGTCGAAAAAACATATTAAAGTTCTTTTTGCTTTTTTTTTTGTTTTGTCTATGCAAAAAGAAACCTTGTTGCATATATATATTTTTAGATTTGATCACAGTTTCAAAAAGGGATCAAATCTAAAAATAGATGTTTGTTTATTGATCAAATTCAAGCACATGTGTTTTTCGCAATATTTTTTTTCATATACAGGTTTGAATATTTTAGCAAAATTAATACCCTTTTTATATAATGTGTATCATAATATTGTAAGTTACAATATTAACCACTTTCCAAATAACAATATATTAACGGCATCGAATTTAACTATCCGTCCGTTATTGAAAAAAAATGTTTTTGATATCCTACTTTATCAAATTAACAAAAAAAACATTGCAAAAGACACAAAAAGCAAGCCCAAAACTTGCTTCAAATTTACTTTTTTTTATTAAGTGAAAAACAAAATGATTGGAGATCTTATTTGATCTTATATAAGAAAAAACACAACAAATTTCCATTGTTTCGCTTTTCGAAGACACATTTTTGAACACAGTATCAATTATTTTTTGGTGTTATTTGAATCTTACAACTGCATTTTATTGAACAACATTTTTGTTTAACAAAAAATTTCCTGGATACCATCAAAACAAAAAAGTTTATGAATTTTAAAATTTTATTTTCGTGTGAAATTTGATTTTCTTTTTTAAAAGAACAAAAAAAAATTTTAAAAAAGCAAACTAAAAGCATTTACACAGTTTTGATTTGCAAAATTGGCCGTCATGTTACAGCATGGTTTTGCATTTTTAGGATTGTTTTTGGGATTATTGATTTTTGGAAAAGTTGCATCTGAAAATTATGGATGTCCACCTGGATGGCATTTTGGATCAAATTGTGGCAACAATAATTGTTATCGAGTTGTTTCAATTCCTCCAGCAAATGTAAGCCTAGAAGTTTTTAATTTTCAGTCTGGTAAATACGAAACTGAAAATTAGCAAATGGCTGCGATCACTACCGTAGCTTTTTTTGAGGCGAAGAATACTATAGGATTGCTAATTATAGAAGCCTCGGGCCATTGATGATAATTTTTGTGCTCGATTTGATAAAGATTCCATGCCAGCTATAATTAAATGTGAAGAAGAAAATTCATTTATCCGTAAGTCCAACTACAAAAAAAAGCTTTTATAGCTTACCTATATCACTTTTAAGCAACTTTACCAAAATATCATTTTCTTATTCAAAGAGGTGGACTTGGTCTTGGAATTTATGTTCCAATAAATGTTGGATGGTCCAAAAAGAACTTTCAAAATCGTGATGGAACACCAATTGGGTATACAAAATGGGGATTTGTTTCTCATATTCTTGGTGGGATCCGTGAACCAGGTCCTGGTGGTCCAAGCGAAAAGTTAACAGTTCTTTTAACCTATAAACGTTGGTTTTTTTCCCTTATAGTTTCAAAAAAAAGAAGCTTTAAAAGTTAATTTACAGGTCCAAAAGGATTTGAATATACTTGGCATGACTATCCTCCAGCAGCGGTAAGACATTTATTGTGTAAAAGACCAGCAATTCTTGAACCAGAAAAATTGTTACCAGCTGTGGAAAGAAATGATGTAGATGGAACATATGTATGTCCTGCAGGATTTGATGTTGGACATGTTTGTGGGGGGCATTATTGTTATCGAGTTGTACCAGTTCCAGAAGCAAATGTTAGTTTATAGAAGATAAATGATATTTTCTATTTAATTAATTTAGAGACCACGAATGATTGATGATAACTTTTGTAAAGTATTTGAAAATGAAGCTTCCCCAGCTGTGATTCGATGTAAAGAAGAAAATGATTTAATGGGTAAATATTAAATAAGAATATAAATAACGTTTTTTAAACAAATTTCATAAAATTTTTGTATGCATAAAAATTTGCATGTTCTCTTATCTCTGACAAATAAAAAGCATGAGATTTTTAATTACTGTTTGACGTTTTAGTAACATTATCTGACAATGTTGATATTGCTGACACAAGTGGTTTTGCTCTTGGTTTATATATTCCTGCATCAAAACCATGGAGTCAGACTAACTTTGTTACATATGATGGTTCACCAATTGAATATTTAAATTGGGGCATTTATAATTCTGCTCAAGGACCTTTTAAAGAACCAAATGGATTTTTAAATGGTTATCCAGAGAGAATTGTTAGTTATCGAAGATTTAAAGGTTTGTATTTTCTAAAAATAATTTCTTGACTTTTTGCAACGTGCAAACACGCGGAGGAAAAAAATTGTGCAAAAAAATTCTTTCACTTTGATGCCGCCTTTGAAGTTTCTTTTTGAAAAACTACTTCAAAGACTTTTTTGTTTCTCATCGTTTTTATTTTAAATATTGCTTGAGTGATAAAAGTTGATACAAATAAATAAATAAATATTATAGATGAAGGCACTTATGTAAATACATGGCATGATGTTGGTGCACCAGCTTCACCACATTTATTATGTAAATCTTCTGCAAAGTTTAAGCCAATAACACCAAAAACTATTAAAGATGAATTTGGTGAATATTCATGTCCAAAGGATTGGATTTTGGGGAATGTTTGTGGCGAACATCATTGTTATAAACTTGTGCCTGTTCCTGCCTCAAAAGTAAAACATTTTTAATAATATCACGATTTTGGACGATTATAAAAGTTTTAGTCTGCTCGAGTAATTGATAATAATTATTGTGGGGAAATTGATAAAAGATCAATTCCAGCAATTATTCGATGTGATGAAGAAAATGAATTTTTATGTAAGCCTTTTCTAGTGGAGTAATAATTTTAAATGATGTAACAACAGAAGATCAATCTCAAAAATGAGTGTTGCCAATATTATCCTAAATTTTGGTGATCGGCAATCACTTTTTGATAACTACCGTATACCAAAGTTTTTTAACAAACTTATTTTATTTTAGCAACTCCACCATTTGCACCAACAGCGATTCAAATGGGATTTGCGTTGGGTTTATACATCCCCCAAAGTCAACCATGGTCTGTAAATGGATTTATAAATTATGATGGATCAAAAGTTGAATATTTAAAATGGGGAATTTCGTATAAGAATAAACCCCCGCTGAAAGAACCAAATGGCTTTAAAAATAGTATCACCGAAAAAGCTGTAATGTATCGAATGCAAAAAAGTTTGTTTATAATTTTTTTTAAAAATATTAGAAAGAATTTTTAGATGGAAGTGGTTATCATAAAACATGGCATGATTATGCTCCAACGGTCGTTAAAAAAATTTTATGTAAAATGCCTGCAACTGGGGTTGGGCTAATGTCAAAGCCACCGGCACAAGATCCACCACCACCGCCAACACAAATGCCTGAACCAATTCCAACAAAACCCGAACGAAAAACTTGTGCAGTTTAATTTTGAAATCAATTCTATTTGAAGAGGATATCAATGATTAATTTTAAAAGGAATAAAAATAATGATGCAACAAAACTTTAAAAAAAGCATCGAAACAAAAGAATAACAGAAAAAAACATAAATTTTAAAGTATAAAAATCGTGAAAATAACCAATGAGCGATCAATCAATCAAGAAATTATTCAAATTTTTACGAGGTTTTAAAAAGTGAATTGAATAAATGAATTAAAATATGTATAAACTTAAAAGTTTTTATGAATTTGTTTTAGATATCTAAGATAAAATGGCCAAAATGAATTTGAAGTCCAAGTTCTTGATTTGTGATTTTAATCTAAATTTATTTTTTCATATCATTCGATAAAAATTTTAGCATACAGTATACATCATAAAAAAAAGAAGGAAAAATAGATGATCGAGGAAATGTCTTTAGTTTGATAGTTTTTTCACCTACAAAAATGTGAAAGAAAATATTTCTTTCTCTCTGTTAATTTTCTGTGATTCAATTATTTTTAGAAATAAAAAAGGAAATACAAAACCGGATACACTCGTAATATTTTTTGATTGCATGAAAAAAATTTGAACATTTGTATTCTTGCGCAAAAAAAGTTTCACGGATTTCTATTATTCGATTTTTAATTTAATTAATGATAGTTGTTTTAAAAATTTCATTCTTTCAAGTTTTTGTAAAAACGGACTTTTTTTATTCCAGATGATTAACGATGAAATTTACCAAAAAAAACTTTTAAAAAAAGCAATAAATTAAAAGTGAAATTTTTTCATTTTCTCAGGATTTTCCTTTTTTTGTAATGCAAAAACATATTAGAAGAAAAAATGAGGTCAAAAAAATGGAGAAATGTTTTATCATTATTTACGATTGTGTGATTTGTAATCCTTTAACAGATAACCATAAAAAAATGTGAAAATGCAGTGAATCGTAAGAACATTAATTATTTAATTTATTCTTCTTTTTTTATGTGGAATTTTTTGATAAATGATTCTTTTTTTATGTAATTCTTGGAAGAAGAAGAAGGAGGGTGTGTTATTAATTTCTAAAAAGCTGTATTAAGCATAGCATTTAATAACATTTGAAATTTGAAACTTCAACATTTTTTTGTTTTTAAAAAATGTTGTTCGTTATTTTTTTGATATTTTGTAACTTAAAACTTTTGCTTGCATGTTTTGCTATGAGAGGCGGCGGAGGCGGTGATATTCCAGTTACAACACTTCCACCAGTTCTTGGTATGTGGTTTTCACATATTTTTTGGAATACAAACTGTTGTTTTTTTTATATGACGTCATACAAGAGGAAGGGGTTGAATTATGACGTTATTATCACTTTTGTGGCATTGAACAAATTATTGCTCGGATAAAATTCTGTGATTTTTTTAAAATCCTATTTCTTGATTTTGCGGAGAAAGAGCATAGATATAAATGACACATTATGATTAGGGGGAGGGAGTAGGTCAAAATCTAGATTTTTTTGTTATCTAAACAAATTTTTACCGTATCCATTGAAAATAAATTCTTCTAGCTTGTTCAACATGTTCAAATATTGCTGTAAAAACAGGAAGTGGTAATGGAGTTGATGAACCGATTACACAAACAAGTTCAATTGGTGCAAATGGCTGCCGAACTGTTACAGCTACGTGCACGGCAGCAACGCCAGGAATAGAAGTTAACTATTTTGTAAGTTTTTTATTTCCGTTTTTCTGTAAAATGTCATTTCTGTTATTTAATAGTCATAGATAAAAAAACAAATTCCAAAAGCATGAACTCACTAGAAATTTTTTAAGTTTTTGGTTATAAAAATTATTTAATAACAAATGATAAAATTAATTTTTGACCAATTTTATTTAAGTTTTCAAATGATGGAGCTGATCTTGGAACTGCATCTGCCACAACAACCATTACACGAAATTTTGTGTGTAATGCGAATCGTGAATTAGTATTAACAGAAAATGGTGTAAGTGCCGTTGTTGATGAAGTTGAATGTATTTCTGCAGGGACACCTCCAGGTATGTGAATTTTGTAAATATCTTTTTAATTAATAAATTTCTTTTAAAAAATGTGGACATCATTTTAAGCTTTGAGAATGAACAGATTTTAATCAAGCTGAGATAGCAAATTAAGATTTTAAAATGTTGAAAAATTTTAAAGTTTTGTAGCTTTCACGGCAAAGCCTTCAGATTTTTTTTGATAATTATATCATTTTAGTATGTACAACATGTGCAAATATTGCGGTCGTAACAGGAACCGGAAGTGGAGATGACGAACCAATTATACAAACACCAGGAACAGACGCAAATGGTTGCAAAACTCTTACAATTTCATGTACAACTCCAAAAGTTGGCGAAACGATTACATATCTTGTTAGTTAAAAAAAATTAATCATTTTTATTATGAATACTTTTGTTTTAGTTTACAAATGATGGAAATGATCTTGGAACTTTAACTGATACAACAACAATTTCTCGAACTTTAACATGTGATGAAAATGGAGATTATTTATTAACTGAAGGCACTGATACATTAGCTGTTGATTCAGTTGAATGTATAACTGCGACAGCTCCAGGTATGCGAAAAAACAGTGATTGACTTTTGAGCCCCAGAAAAATTAAATCCTTGATTGCGTTGTCGGTATTAGTTTAATCATGCAATAGATATTGAGATATTAAAAACATCTCTTTTTGAATATAAACGCCATATATTTATGTTCAAAATAATATATCTTCAAATTCACTGCATCTTTTATGCTAAACTCTTCGTAGGCCAAGCAAAAAAATGACCTTTGATTTGTAGGAACGGATTGAAAATGCAATCAAGGTTTCAGATGATTTCATCGAGAAATTAATTTTCTAAAAAAAAATAATTAACCCCACATTTGAGTATAAAACAAATACAAATGTATCATTTTAGTGTGTACAACATGTGCAAATATTGCAGTTGTAACGGGAACCGGAAGTGGAGATGATGAACCAATTATACAAACTCCAGGAACAGATGCAAATAATTGTAAAACTCTTACAATTTCATGTACAACTACAAAAGTTGGAGAAACAATTACATATCTTGTAAGTTTAAAAAATACTCTTTCATCATTAAACCTTAATTTAATTTTAGTTTACAAATGATGGAGCTGATCTTGGAAGCTTAACTGATACAACAACAATTTCTCGAACTTTAACTTGCGATGAAAATGGAGATTATTTATTAACTGAAGGCACCACCACATTAGCAGTTGACTCTGTTGAATGTATTACTGCGTGAAATGTAAAAATTATATAATTTTAATATTAATTTGTAATAACAAAATATATTTAACTATAATAAATTGAATTATAAAATATTTACATATTATCGTATTTGAAAAAAAGGCTAATGTAGATAACTTTATTTTTTAAATAAATGTCTTGTAATTTAAAAAAAAATATTTGTGATGCATCTCTCAACTAAATGATACATTCTTTCATCATTTTTGTGCATTGAGTATCATCACATGTAGTTGTGATATACGTTTTTTAAAAATGTAATTTTCCCTTATTTTTAATTGTAGCTTGAATGAAGAAACTATATTAAAATAGATGGCTGTTTTAAATAAAGAATCAAATATTTAAAAATGGTCAATGAAAACATAAAAAGAAAAAGCAGGACTTTGTGTTTCCTTTTTAATCGAAAAAAAAACAAAGCAACGCTGAATCATTCTTTTTTTACACATAAAATCTAAAAAACAATCGAATTTTTCATTGCATTTTTTGATCGATTAAAAAAATACTTTGTTGGAATCATTTTTTAAAAATTGTTAAAATAAGAGTGTGGATAAAACAAGGAATACTTTAATGAACTGTGTGTTTTTTAGTAAAATTAAGCATTATTTAATATAAGATAAGCAATTACCGATTTTACGGCAACAATCTTTTTTACAGAAAAAAACGCATACTCTTTTTGTCAAACATTATTTATTGACCAAACTAAAATTTTTTAAAGACGGGTAAATTTTTATTTGAACAGGGGCAACACATATTTGTAAAGACGCATCGATATTATAATTACCAAAGAAAATTGTTTTTTAGTGAAGAAAATACAACAAAAACCAATTCAGGCGCGATTCATAAATCAGTTTACTTCTTTTTTTGTTATAATTTTTAAGTTTCATTTTTTGCTCATACTACTTATTTCTTTTTCTTTTTTTATTTTATTTATCATCGCTTTTATTGAATTTTAAAAAATTTTACTAAATTACGCAGTCTCTTCGGGGGCGTGGGTTCGAATCCCACTCTCGTCACCAGTTGTTGTATCCACGAGCGGCAGTTGGATAAACAATGTTGTGTTGTTAAAGGCTTTAATATATTTAGATATATTTATTAGACAAGGCCGATAAGCAACCATGCGTTAGAGCATAAAAGAAGATGATGAGGAGATAACAGAGGAAAAGAATAAAAAGGAGTGAGTTGCGTAGATTGGTGTATAAGAAATGTAACACGCAGACAATGAAAGAACACAATGCCAGAGATTCATACAATCTAATAAATACCTTGAAACAAGGGTTTGGCAATGTTGCGGACACAACAATTTTATACTGTAATTTTAACAGCAAAGCATAGAACAATAAAAATTGTCAAAATGGAAACATTTTATTATAATTATTGCAATGTTTCATAACCCATGGGTATAGATATTTTTTTACATTTATTAGGATTTTGAAAACTATAAAACTCGATTGTAATAAACATTTTTTAGAAATATTTTTATTTTTTTAAGAATAGCTCTATTAAAAAATAAACTTGAAAGACGCAAGTTACTTTTTAATAATGCACAGTTTTAAAAAATATCAAATATTAAAAAAAAAGTTTTCTGAAAAATGAACAAAAAAATCAGCAGTATGATGTCTCTATTGCTCTTTTTTTTGTTGACGGAAAAAAAAAGTTTTGGTTCATTTTTTTGTGCAAAAGAAAGCACGAACAAAAAAATTTCCTTTTTGCATTTTTCAATCAATAAAGGAGATTGTTTGAATTTTTTAATTAATTTTTCAAAGACAAAATGTCTATCAATCTGATATACATATTATAGAATCTAAGTTTTAATTTTATTTTGATATTACAGTCATATATTTGCAAAATAGCTTTAAGAAAGCACATATGAAAAAAATACTGACGGTACTTTTGTTAAAAGCATTTTTTAAAATTAGTTTTAATTTTAAAATTAAAAGAATAAATATTATTTTTTTAATGAATAGGGAT
>CABFKO010011468.1:0-11407 GCA_901766855.1 Panagrolaimus sp. ES5
AGGAATTTGAAATATGAGCTTTTCGTGTCACTTTAAAAACTCTTTGTTTACATTTTTTAAATCTTTTGTCTTTTTTTATGATGTCAAAAAATTTTGCTTTTAACAAAACTAAAACTGATATGGAATTTTGATAAAAGCTTTGTTAAAAATTCTTTCGATAAGTTTCATTTTAAAGATTAAAAAGAATTAAAATGTAACGATTCTGAATTATGGATAGAAAAACAAGATGTTATTTGGTATCGAAAATCGTGATAAATCATAGAAAGATAATTATTTGTTGTTTTATTGAAGGAATGTGACACGTAGAAAAATAAAGTTTCAAGATTGCAGTGTTTTTTGAGAAAAGTGCAATAAAGAAAGTTAATTTTTGTCAAAAGAATGTTCATGCGTTACAAGGATGTGCGGAAGTAACTTTTCAAAAGCGGAACGGAAAAAAAATTCTACTTCCGTAATGCAGAAGTGGAAGCGGAAGTAAAAAAAGGCGGAATTCCGTATTTTACGGAAAACGAAGCGGAACTTTAATAAAACTTTTTAAATAATGATATTTATTAAGTTTTGAAAACAAAAAAAGATAACGGTTAACAAAAACAACAATCAATTTTTAAACAATGATAAGTTTGCATTCAAAAACAATAGTTTTTCAAGTCTTGCATCAGTCAGACGTTTGTGGAGATCAGTGACGATGTTTCCAGCAAGACTAAAAGTCTTTCAACTTCAGCACGTGTTGCTGGTGCAGTTCCATATTTTTTGAATTGTTTAAAAATTCGTAAACATGTGTCATAAAAAGGTTGAAAAACTTTTAGCTTTTTTGTCTTTGAAAAACTATAAAGCCGTTTGTGCTGTAAATAAAAGTCGTTTTAGGATTATTGCAACCTTATTTTTCTTTTTCGTCGTACATCTTTTTTACTTTTTATGAGCAAGCTTTTTCTCAAAAATCACAATTTTTCTTGCAAAAACAACTTTCCTATTTTTCCTCTTTTCCATTTCAGATCTGAATCACTCCAGAAATCAAGATTCTGATATCAAATAAAAAAAGTGCCTCTATTTTTGAAGTTTCCATATAAAACCAGCCCCATTCCCTTCTACACCTCAAAAAAATGGTGAAGGATTACGAAAAAAATGATGTTGGGGGTCATGGTGGCACATGTATTATCTTAAAATAGACGGTAAACAATTTTGTATAGACGGATCAAAAATCTGACTTCTCCAATCATTAAATCGAACCTGCTGAACATTTTAAAGATATTAAAGGAGAAAATCACCCGTAAAAAGTTTGTGTATCTTAAGCCACAAAAAAAATTTTTTTATGCCACAGTTTCGAAACTACAGTATACTCTATGTTATCGCTAGTACGGTAAAAGGGTAACGTTAAATATTTTTCTTTAACCGGAAATCAAAAAAAATTTGCTCTTTTTAAAAATTTAAACTTGATATTTTAATTTGAAATTAGTTTGATTATCTAGATCATTTTTTAAAAGATTATTATAAAAGATAATAAAATAAAACGTTTTTCTGGGAGAAGCTCGTGCGCATCTTGCCATAACATATCAATTATTAGTGTATAATGTTGTATTAAACTTTTCGATTTTAAAATCTGTTTTCCCAAATAGATATAATGAATCTATGTTTTTTTGTTTTCAGAAAAAAACATCAAATGTTTTTAATCACTCTCAGCATTAAAATTACTTTTCTTCTACTAATTTTTTGCAAACTTTTTTTTGTCCTTAAATACTTGACGGAAGATGAAACTTTAATTATTGTTTGTACTCCAACACATAAAAAAGACACCAGGTTAGCAGATTTGACCCGATTATCCCAGACACTAATGCATATAAAAAATCTTCATTGGATTGTTGTCGAAGATGGAAATGAAATTTATTCAGCAGTGGAAAATGTTTTAAAAAGAACAGAAATCAAGTATTCTTATTTGAATACCGAAACCCCGATAGAATTTGGAAAAAAAAGTAAGAAATAGTGATTATATTTTTTATTTGTATTAAGTATCGAAATCTATTCAAAAAACAGACTGCCACACTGAAAAAACAGTGTAAACTCTTTAACACTTCCCACAATGCGTTAGGGGATCTCATGCCCCGATTTTTAGTGGAAAAGAGAAATTTTCAATCATTTTGGGGGAAACGTTTCTACTATTTTTGGAGTTAAAACAGCCTCATTTAGTATAAAAAGGAACCCATATGAAGGAAAATTTTCACCATTTGGTGGAAATCATTCTATCTTTATAGGGGAAAGATAAAAAAAGTAACAAAAGTTTTTTATTAAACTAAAAAATCGAATTCTCGCCCAAAAAAGAGTGTCTCTTTCGTTGTCTGATCTCCTTGTGCACTTGTTCTCACAGTGATTTCTTTGACTCAATAAATCTCTTTTAACTATTTTTAACTATTTTTGGCCTTCTTGCCATGTATCCTCCCTCCCTCTCCCTCGCGCAAAAGCCACGGACTTAGGTAGACACGGACCACTGAAAAAAAATGTTCAAAAAAATTAAATTTTTGATCAAAGTTATTTCGACCCTGAATAATAAAAATATAAATAGACACGGGCAAGTGAAAAACAAATTTTGTAAAAATAAAAAGCTTTTGCATCATTGTAGTACTTTTGACGCTGAATGAAAATATTAAAAAAATTAAAAAAATTAATTTAAAGCGCTGAAAATGAAAATTATATAAAAATTCGACTTATACTCGAATATACTTTTTTTTGTAGTTAAGCCGATACAGTAATTCTGCATTTTCGGCACTTTGTCCGGGTAAAAAATTTTCAACTAGCATTTTTGGAATCAGCGTAAAAAATTACATCTAATAGGTCAAATAATTAGTTTCTAAAGTTTTTTAATTTTTTGGATATCATTGATATATTCATCGATGTTTAAAAAGCTTTTAATAATAAATAAAGAAATAGAAAAAAAAGTGAACATAGTTCACCCAAAATGGTGGAAATCTTTTCTACCAAAAATTGTGGAAAGTTTTCCACCATTTGGTGGAAATTACAACCACTCGAGAATATAGGAGAATTCCAAAATTTAGCCACCATTTTGGTAGAAAATTTTTCCGCCATTTGGTGGTTGTAACTTCCACTTTTTTTAGTGCAATGAGTTACTGATGATAAAAAAAGGTTTGTAAACATTTATTCAAACAGCGGTGAATGAATGCTTACCAAGCGAACGAACCACGACTTGTGCATTTTTTTTTCAAAGATTTTCATACTCTTTTAATAAAAATTTTTTGAGATTATTTTAAACTTAAACTTTTTTATTTTAGAATCTGGCTGGGCTCAACGAAATAAAGCTCTGAACTTTATTCGGCACCGATATTGGAGTTTTCAAAAAAATGCTGTTGTTTATTTTGCTGATGATGATAACACATATGATTTAAGATTATTTAATAAATTCATAAGAAATGTTAAAACTGTTGGAATTTGGGCAGTGGGTGAGATTTTTTCGGCACAGTCACCGCTTTCGTAGCATGAAAAATAAATGCAAGAATTTCGTTTTTTCAAATCACAAAACTAAAAGCTTCAACCTATTTATCGTGCTGGGAAAAAGTTGGCTGTGCCATGTATTTTGGATACACTGTTTTGGAAAAAATTCAAATTGTAGCATTTGTGGGAAACGCTTTAGTTGAAACACCAGTAGTCAAAAAAGGCAAAATTAAAACATTTAATGTTATATATAATCCAAGCAGAACATTTGCAACAGATATGGCTGGATTTGCAGTTAATTTAAAATTAATTCTTCATTCTACGTGAGCTTAAACGCCGTTTAACAAAAATTAAGTTAAATTTACAGAGCAACATTTCATCATTTATGTAAAGATCATGATTCAGAGGATTGTTTTCTAAAGCAGCTTAATATTTCTCTGGATCAAGTTCAACCATTTGGAGTTGCTCAGTATTCTAGGGAAATTTTAGTATGGCATACAAAAACAACTCAATCTGGAAAAAATGGTAGTGATTATGGTTATACTGTAATAGCTTGAAATTAAAAAGAATTTGTCACTAATGATCAACTACTTAATGCATTCTTTTATAGTGGTCAGAAAAAAAAAACATTTTTTTAATTGAACTGTTTTTTAATGGTATTCCCGCTCTCGTATGAAATAAGTAAAAATTGTAGAAAAAAGAATTACGCATTATTTTTGTTTAAACTATTTTTAATTTCACCATAATCAATACTTCAAAGATTAGAAAAAAAAGAATTTTTTATTGAGAATCAAGTAGATAATATTTGTTGAAAACATTTTAGTTATAAGAAAAATAACACAAAATAAATAAAAAATGAATTTATATTAGAATTTACTGATAAAAATAATAAATTCTAGTTTTCAACATATTTATGCATCTTAAAACGCATTTCGTCTATATTTTTCAAACACCCTGCACCGACTAAAAATAGACAATTTTTAAACCTTATCCATGTTTTCGGCCATGCTTAAGAAGAACGAAAAAAATACTTTTAAGCCAAAATTGGCATAATGGTGGAATTATCGTGTCGAGAGTACAAAGACTGAATATTTTTTGCTTTCCCATAACTTCTTAATCCGAAATCATTTTTTCCAATCATTGCACGCTTATAGGTTTCTGATCATGGGGAATCCGAAAATAAAAGCAGCGTTTTAAAATTTTTGCGGCAAGATCCATTTTTAGCACACCCAGCTCACAAATTTGCATAAAATAGGGTCAAAAATATTTTGCCAAACTAGTTATTAGCAATATTCGATTCCCCGTGTTTTTTTACCCTAGGCGGCCCAGTGTCGTCAAATGGTTCGAGGGTACCGATGTTTAATATATGTTTATCAACCTCTACCTCCACCACTTTCTCCTCTTCCACCTCAACCAAGAATGCCTCAACCACGGGCTGCCGTAGGAATTTGTCCAAATGTTCAACAACAACTTGTTCAAATTTTATATCTTTTACAAATTTGAGCTTCGATCTCATTATCTGCAGTCCTTGGAAATTTATTTTTCTCGGTAATGATGAGGTAAAATGAGATAAAAGTTAAATAAGTGGAGTGATTCGTTTAGAGGAAAATTCCCCAAGAAGTTTCTGCATGTTATATGTATGTCAAAAGTATTACAAAACCCTCTAACAAATAATAATTCTCAAATGTTACAAAAAAGCGGCCTTTAATCCATAAGCTCCAAACTACAACTATGTTTTTTGTATAAGATTTTCTCTGAAAAAATATTTGGCTCCAAGTTTTTATTGTTGCTAACTCAGATATTTTGCAAAGACAGTATTAACTTTAAACAAAGATAAACACTTTTTATGAATAAAGCTGTATTCACTGAGTTTGTGATAAGCGCCATTTATTTCATAACTGAATAAATAAAAATCATTTTTTGATAATGTTTGCAGCAGTTCAAATGTCATAACAGGCGTTTGTCCATGAACTTCGATTAAGATTTGACATATTGGCGTTGATATCAGCTCATTCAAAATACTGAATTCTCCACCTTCAATATCAATTTTTAGAATATCAATTCTTTTATCACCAAATTCAGATAAAATATTATTAAATGCATAAATATTTGCGCTTTCGTTTCTTTTTCCTCCAATTAAAGCTTTTTTAAATTTTCCATTTACATTTTTTATTCTCTCAAGTGTTTCTGGACGCTGATCATCTTTATCCACGGATCTTACCTGGCATTTGTTATCCAATAGTGATTGAAGATCTTCTTCAAAGCTCGGATCATTGTGTGTACCCAAAGAATAAATTTTACATTCTGGCCAATCAAGCATTGCAGTCGGATTACAAATCCATTTTCCACCATCTCCAACAAACCCAATTCGAATCAAATCTTTACAAAATACTTCTGGAACAAGGGCATTATATAATGCACTATAACCCTGTGATTTTACATTGTTTTGCAAAAATTCAGCTCGTTCGTGACTTTGTTTTTGATATTTTTTTATTATTAATTTATTCAATTCTATATTTTCTACAGAAGCTCCTAAAAGAATAAATGCAAAAATTTTAAAAATTCATATCTGTTACCACTTGAACAATAACATGAAAGAATAGAATATAGATATAAGATAGAAATTATTGAAAGCAACATTACATGTCTAAAATCGTTAAAAAAATTCATTTAAAAGTAATATTCAACGTTTCCAATAAAGTTTGAATTTATTGTGGTTGTAAAATTTATCCCACCTTAGACACATTATGGAATATCCTAGACTTTTTTGCAATTTTTAGACGTATGTCATTAGGTCTTTTAATGATTTTAACAACAAATTTTGCACAACCATAAAATAAAACTTTAACATTAATTTCTTATTCTGATGTTGCTTTTATATAGTAAAATTTAATTCTGTAATGGAAAAACTTGTGTCGAAGCTCCACCTTAATTATATCAGATATTATTACTCATTTATGATCTATCACTTTCTTTTAAAATTTTTTGAATTAGAATTAATAAGAAAAATCGTTGCTTAATAGCTTATGTTAAGTTATATCATTTTATTAAATTTTACGTTGATTTTTTTCTGTGTTAATTGCTCAGAAATCTCTTCGAGAATGCGTTTTATGACTTTTGAAATGTCTGTTCCCGCTAAAATTGGAAAAGCGAAATGAGTGACTTAGAAGTTACCCAATATAAATTAATCATTTCATTAAAAAGTTTTTAATTGAAAAACATTGACTGGAAGTTCAATTTCAGCATTCGATAACTTAGGTGTTTTCGTTTCCAAAAAATTATAAAATGTTAACATAATCATTACCCATTAAAATAAAACAAAAATCTTTAGCAGGGAATCCTGTATCATTCGGGGAATTCCCTGGATAGTTGGAAATTACAGACAGAAATAAAATGTACGTCACTTTTGGTCAACCCGATTGGCAACTGAAAACCTTGCCGAAATTGGGCAACATCCCTGCGTAGTTTATGCAAGGTTGTTTTGTCACGGCAATTTCTTTGGCACATTTTAAAAAGTTGCCGAAGTTTTTTATACTTAATTTTTCCGATTCAGAGCTATTTTTTTGAAAAAAGAAAAATAATGTTATTTTAATGATTTTTTGTCTCTTGATGGCTTTTGTTTTGCGTGTCCAAATTAATGTTCGTAAGTTTGCAACTGGTTTTACCCAACCTGAGCTAGGCTAAAATTTCTCGGTCTTATTAAAGGTTGAAGATAAAAAATGACAATGCTATTATGGCAAATTGCCTTGACGGCATATGCCGTTGGCTCCGAAAAAAAGAACGGAAAATTTTGCTTTTGTCAGCAAGATAAATTTTGGATTTAGCGGGTAAAAACACAAAAATATATTTGCCAAAAAATGAGCATCCGAAGTTTTAAAGTTTTAATAATGAAAACTTTGCGCAATAAAAATCTGCAATATAGCCAAAAAATAGCAACATTGTAGCCTAGTTTTTGGAAATTTTAAATTGATCCGCGGCCTAGCCGGTTTTTCGGCAACATTGTTTTTTCTTAAAAGAATTTTGCCAACTTACTCGTGAACTTTTTGTTTCAGTGCAATCCATGTCATAAATATTTATGTAAAATGGTGTGGGTCACAAAAATGAGTGGGAAGATTTAAATCAAATGTTCATTAATTTATAGAAATTGAACAAATATTAATGTTATACCGATTAATTAGAAACATTAATTAAGTATTCAGTCAAAATTCAATGAAATCCCCCCCTCTACCAACTGTTCTCACAAGAAAAAACATGATGTGATTTTGTGTTTAAAAGATTAAATCTAATTTCTATTTTATTTTTGTTGTTTTAAGAAGACATTTTGAATCGAAACATAATGTAATAAAATGAATATCAAAAAAATTGTAATAAATATAAAGCAAATATCCCAATTAAGAAAAGAGCAGTTCAACTTTTTTAATTTTTTAAGTTCTTTACTGTATCCATGTGACGTAATCTCAATTTCTCCAACTTCATCAGATATACTGAAAAGCAAAGGTATTCCTGGACCATCACATTGACGATTCCATCTATTATTTATGAAGGGATTTCCTTTCCAAAAATGTTTCTTTAAATCTATCCTTGGGATACCAGCAGCATCTGCAATAATTCCGGTATAGAATGCATCGTCAATAGCAATAAATTCATGATTTTTAACTTCGTCAAGCAAGGATTCCACAGCTTTTGAAGTCACCAAATATGAAGCCCCGTTCATATAGTTCGGGTAAACGGCATTCATCCATATACGATAGGGTACAAACCTGAAAATTTTTGACTCCATTTTTACTAATATAAAAAAGTACCATTTGCTTTTCGGATGTCGTACAGTTGGAGAATTTTTAATTAGATTTCCCAAAATCAATTCTTCATTAATGTTTTCCCTCAAGTCGTCAATTCCATTATCTATCCAATATTGGAGCCTAGAAATATCAAGTACAGTATCTTCATCAGCTCTCAATATGTAATTCACTTTTGGACAATAGTATTGTTGCCATTGAAATATTGAATTCATCTATATATAAATTTAAAGTTTACATTTGTTTATGTTAAAATACCTTCAGCGTTAAATTTGAATAAGTATCTACAATATTTGAAAAGACAATATCGCCATAATACATAGACTCTGCTTGCAAAGATTTCTGAAGAGTTTCATTCCATGTCCATCCGATAAAAAATTTATGTGTAAAATTTGAATTTAATTCCTAAAAATAGTGAATTTGTTTCCCCATCTTTTATTCCATAACCACAAAAAGTAATTTACAACATCTTTACGCCAACTGTCCCTGATTCCCATTCTTAGATTGTATGTTTGGGGAGTTGATTGCGTTGTAATCAAAATATTCGTTTCAGTGTCACATTTATTTTGGCCATTGCCAAAGAAGTGAAAAGAAATATTGAGGTTTTTCAACACAATGAAGAACTCTTTGGTTTGAAAAGCTTTACCATTCTTTGAACGATCAGGCATATTAAACGGCGGATGGACATAGTAAATTATCAGCTTAATAAAAAATGTTAAAAACAGTAAAGTTACTAACAAATTTTTCCATCGCTTTTCACGGTTCATATTACAAAATATAAAAACATTAATAACCTTGTTTAGTGTTTCTCGATTAAATTGTGTTAACCTCTACTGGATATTTATATTTTGTCAAAAGTTTGAAATCACTAGTGTTTAAATTAAATTGATGTCATAATTTTTCCATTAGAGAAGGAAAGTAATCGGAGGCTTAGTATTAGAAGCTCCAAAGATTAAAATCACACATTTAAAACTAAAATTTTAATATAACTGTTTTGAATTCTTTCTTGACAAATAATTACATTGATGTCATAATTCCGAGTATAAAAACATATCCTCTGAATTTTTTTAAAGATTTACCACAAATTCGGCAGAGCTCAAAAGATTCTTTTTTTGGAAATTGACCCTATGTTTTCGACTAAGCTTAAGAAGCCTAAATCCATGACTTTATTCTTACCGTAACCCTCTATTTCGAGGTAATGAACAGAAAATATGTATTTTTGCATTTTTTTAGCTGTGCCGGCGTTTAAAAAAATTGACAGAATACTTTTGAAATTCTTTCTTGACAAATAATTGGAAGAAATATCGCCGCCGAGCAAAAATAGGAATATCGCCGCCGCATCTAGGGGTATCCTTTGACCAGCAGTAAAGCCTTATGACTTTTTTCGAAAAGTCGCCTCTAAGACTGGCTACATGAATACACTGGACGACTTTTCCGACCTTATTTGTTAAAAAGTTCGTGAGAGCAGAAAATTTTAATATGTGCAAAGAGATGCATGAACTTTTCTGATATTTTGTTGTTCTTCAGGAGTTCCTATTTCCTGTCAGCTCAGAGACTTTTTTCAGGATTGCAAAACCGCACCCAGGAATAATTTTTAGAGGGGGCATTTTCAATTTCAGAAGGCGTTGACGCCTTTCTGTTAAGTTTGTCTACATATGGAAAAATGGGATTATCACTGCTGTTTGAAATTTGTCAATAAATATTACGAATTTTATTAAAATGAAATGCTTAAACAAATAATTAATTAATGAAATATAATATTTACGAAACTCTAAAGCTTTTTCACATCTTTCATCTTTTACATTTATGAAAGAAATTTTTTGATGTTCAACATAATATGGAGCATTAAAAACAGGAATATACGGGAATGAATCTTGTAAGAAATCAAGAATAAACTGCAGTGAATTCAAATTTTTTACTGAGGTATGTGAGGAATTTAAATTTGTGCCATGAAGTTCTGCATCAATTTGGCAAAAGGTAATTCCTGCATTTGCAAATTTACCATTTCTAACCAGAGCTTCCAAGATTCTATATTTAAAGCCTTCAATATCGATTGTTAAATAATGGATAAAACAAGAATGAACAAAGTTATCCAATAAATTTGGCAGCGACATTACTCTCGCTTTTTTGATGATTCTTTTTTTAGCACAAGCACATCTGTTGATATTTGAACAGGAATGACCGGTATTATTTAAAGCGAAAAAATACTTGCATGACAAACATAAAAATTTTAATTTTGGTTAGCAACAACTCCAGCAATAAATTACCAAAATCGTCCAAAAAATGAATTAATATTAACAAAAATTTTAAATAAAATAATTGACCATTTTTAGTTAAAAATGAAGAATTTTTAAAAAAATACACAAAAATTGTAAAAATTAAGTGAACTGTTAAAGCACAGCAATAATAAAATGCATTTAACATTCCTTCATCTTTATGATCGCTTAAAGGAAATTTAAGCTTCAAAGAAGTACAAAAACCTCAACCCTCAACACGCAAAAAAGCCTTATAAATATTTGCAACTTTTTCAAGCTAAAGCTCCAATATTTCAGCAATCAACACATCAACAACAATTTATTCAACCTCCACCAATTCGTCAATTTCATCCTGCTGAATTAGATGATTATCTTCCTGCAAATCTCAGTTTTCAAAATTTCAATTATTATCCTTGTCCTTCTTGAATTATATTTTGTAAATTTTTCCGTGCTTTTTACTGTTGTACGTAAAATTTTATAATTTGTTTAATTTTGCTCAAATTATCATATTTGGGTTGGTTTTTTGGGTCTATTTTTTGCTACTTCATTTTTTTCATTTTTTTGCCAAGGGTTAATTTCTCTAAAGCTATTTTCTAAGGGGTATTTGGGCTCCTTCTTTACCGCACAGAAATACATGGTAGGCCACCTTGCCCTGTGCAAACAAACACATAACGTTAAATTTTAGTAACATCCTTACAAATCCAACATTATGGTGTCAAAATTCATTTGAATTTTTTTCTAAATTCCAAGATTGCATCGTGCATAATTTATTGTCAAAAATGTCAGTATTCTTGCAGAACATCGATCTTCAAATTATTTACCTTTAAATAATGCTAAAAAGATAGAGATACAAAAGAATTATCACAAAAGTTTGACTTGACAATCCGTGGCACTTATTTACTTTATCCCCCCCCCCCATTC
>CABFKO010011491.1:0-11399 GCA_901766855.1 Panagrolaimus sp. ES5
AACCAGATTCAATTCAATTTTTATGAAAAAGTTTTTATAGATTGTTGATTTTACCCTACTGTACATAATAATAAAATTAAAAATTTATAAATTTTTTTCAGAAAGTTGGATTAAATTTATTTTTGTGACAATCTTAATTTTGTGCAGTTTAGAAAAAATATTACAGTATTTTAAACTAACTTTATACTAAAAACAGCAACATGTGGTAACTTTTCAATAATTTCTTCAACAACCAAATAACTTCCATCTTCATTAAAAATTGCAGTTTTATCAAGATCAATTTGTTCAAGCTTTCCGCCACCAATAATTAAATTAAATTCCGCAATTGTTAAATCTTGATTGACCAAAACTACATTTACCAATGAACAAAAGCAAAGCTTTGAAATTAGGGGTGATAAAGAGCTTCGAGAAGTTTTATCATAATAAACTAAATTTGTTCCACAACAAATTTTCTTGACTTGAAGATTTGTTAAAGCTTCAACATTTGTATAATATAATTTTCGAACAAATTCTGGTGAAAATACTCCCACAAAAATACTTCCACAAATGAGATGTCGTCGAACAGCAAAAAAATATTTTGAACATTCATAAAACTTTGAAAGAACTTTTTCATTGGCATTTCGAACAATATATTGAAAAATTGGGGTTGGAAGTGGTGAAGGATGTTCTTCTTCGAAGGGAGAAGAAAATTTAATTTCAACAACTGGATGAAAATTAATTGCTTTTTGATCTATAAAATTGTTATATATGGCTTTTAAAAATTTTATATAGTTTTTCTAACAACAACAATTTTGGGTTACTGTAGTTTCTCTCATTTTAAAATTTTTCTGCTTCTTGTCATAAAATTTTTTAACTACAGTAACTTTTATCGTTTTTCAGTTATATTTTTTTTGCTTTTTTTGTCCAAAATTTATGCATACTCATGTCAAAGTGCCAAAATTACGGCATTTAAATTCCTGTTCAAGTTGGAAGTAACGTTTTTTATCAACTTTTTCTTATTAATTGTTTTTAAAAATTTGTTTAAAAATTTAATATTAATTATCTTGAAAATCCCGCTAAACACATTGCTCCGTTTTTTTTCTTCAAATTTCTTTTGGGGGGCGGATTTTGCCTGATTTTCTTGATAAATTTCTGTAAATTTTTTAAAAATTTTTCGATAACAAAATATTAGTAATGCTACTTCAAATTTTTTAATTTAAAACGTGCAACCTACATTCTTTGCATCTTTTCTTTGGCTTTTCATCCGCTTCATCACCATCTTTTAAATCAATATCATCAGTCTTCAAAGTTCCATAACATAAAAGACAATTTTCAACTTTTGCATCATTTTTCTTTTTATTCTTTTTTAAAAGTTTTGATAAAAAGCCACCAGATTTTCCATATTCTGTTTTGTCTAACTTATCGCCAAAATACTTTGCATTTTTTTCATCGAAACATGCTTCACAAATGCAATTTGGAGCTGTTTGAAGTAATTTATGAAGTTTTGGGCAACCATTTTCTCTTGTTTCAAAATCCCAAAAAAATTCTTCTTGATCACATTCCCATCGAAAAACATGAAAATTGGCATCATATTTTTTGATAGCTTCAGAATATTGCATTTGCATATCGGTATCTTCAATAAAAAGTCGACAATATCTTTTATATACATCCAAAACAGCCTAAAATATACGGTAATTGACTCTAATAGGGATACTGTAGCTTATATAAAATTTTTTTAAAATAAAGTTTTCCATTTTTGGTCTTCAATGGATTTCAACATTCGCTCAAAAACTTGCAAAAAAACTTACCATTGAATTTTTGGCATCCAAATATTCAACATAAAAAAACCAAATTTCTTTCATAAAAAAATGTTCAGAAAGTTTACATTCCAAATTTAAAATCCAATCTTTTTCTTCAAATGTTTTTTTCATCCATTCTAACCATTTTTCAGAATCTAATGCAATTGAAATCATATAATTATATGATTCAACTGCGGCATCATATTGCTTTTTGGTTGCTTCATCCAACAAAACTCTTCCAGTAACAGCTAAAAAGGGATGTGTAAAATGTTGAAACTGTTTAAAAATATATTTTTACCTGAATTAATTTGTACAAATCGATAAAATCGATATAGTTGATCATGTGGAAAAGTGAGCATCTTCTGAAGAAATTCACATGCATATTGTTGTGATGCCTTTTCGATATATACATCACACAAATTCCAAATATTCTTGGAATACGGTAATCGATAAATTTGTCCAATATTTGGAATCTAAAAAATTTTTGTATTTAATCATTGTCAAATGAGGAATGGATAATAGTTAATGGATGTGATGGTAAGGAGATATATATAAAACTTACACTTTTAAGAGCACGTTTTTCTTGGCGATCAGTTAACCGATATTGAATATAGAATGGATGATAAAATTGTTTTAAGGCTTTAATTCTAACCTTTAAACATTGTTCAAAAATTTCCAATGGCATCGGTTCTGGAGATGCCACAGCTTCAAGCCTGTAAAAAACAATGACAAATTTAAAAATTATAATTTTTAAAACAAGCAAAAATTTGTTTTGGAGGGGACATGATTTTAACATTTTTCAACCTTGTAAACCATCACTGCGACTTCTTTAACCCCAAAAAATTGCAAAACTTACTTAATTCTTCGACGCCATGCATGTGGTAACATTGTAAACTTTTGTGAAAATTCATCAAAAATTTTTTTTTCAGATTCAGGATCTGCAGCATTTATCGTTTCTTCATAAAGCTTATCCAAGGCTTCACGATATTTTGGTGGCAAATGATCATGATAGTCCATTTTTGGAGAAACACTCTTTTTTAAAAGAGCTGTAATTTATTTTTAAAATAATATTTACTAAATCACAAGGAGAAAAAAAAACAGGGTAAAAATCGATGAACTTTCGAAAAAAAAGTGTGATTCATAAAATATAGAGTGCCTTTATTTTTTTAGCTAAAAACATTCAGAAAAAAGAGAGGTAAATTATTTGGACAGTTTATTAGGAATTGTTTTTCTTCAACTTAAAACGGAAAATAAAAAAATATTTACAAAAAAAGCTTATTTTTTTAGAACAAATCTAGAACGAAATGAATTCTTAAAATTTTGAAAGTTTAAAATTTTAGCTAAAAACACGATAATATTTATAGATATTATATAGACATGGATTTTGTCCCAACTCAACACCAAAAAACACCGAAAATATGTAACGAGTTTAAAAATGAATTTTTTTTTACAAAATCCATCCTTCCGCAGAAAAAAAACAGATGATGAAAAAGCTGTCGATTAAAAAATATCATCAGCCGTTTTACAATCCACCAAAAACAAAAAAAGATCGGCAATATTTAGCGCAATATTTTTTTCTTTTGCAATGCTTTTTGATGCACAAAAATATGATGGAAGAAAAAAGAAGAAGAAGAAGGATGCAATGCTTAAACATATTTTTTTTGTTTTCCTTTTTTTCTTTGTTTTTATTCATCCAAAGTAAGCACCTTCTTTTTTCTTGCATCTTTGTAACACATAAGTAATGGCACATTTAACCTTTACCAGTTTTTTTTTTCGACACTAAAATAAAATATGTAACAGAAAAATCGCGAATTTGATTTTTACAATCTGAATTATTTTTTTTTGTTTTTCATAATAACACAAAAATAATTTATATTATGGCTTTTAATTTTTCCGATTTCATTGAACGACTTTTTTGTACAAAAAAAAGAAAGTACTTTTTGCATTTAATTTTTTTCTGTAAAAAACAATTAAATGCATTTAATCATCTTGTTAAAAATAATTTAAAAAAAAAACAGTAGAACATGATTGCATCATTCTGATGTAACAGCTTTAAAAAAATACCCAAATACATTTTGGTGATAGTTTAAAAATAACAAAGAAATGATAAAAGTGTATTATTCTTTTTTTATTGTAGAGAACAGCAATATGGGATAATTACATCATACTCAAGAGGGATGACGCAATAAGTTAAGCAAAACATTTTAAAATTTTTAAACCAAATTTGTTTTATTTTTTTCAAAGCAAACATAAAGTTTGAAAGCAACAAAAAAATTTAGTTTTAAAAAGTTTAGTTTTTTAAAAGAAAAGTAGTTGTATACTTTGTCATTTATTTTACAGTATCCATTTTCATAAAAAAGACAGAAATTGCTGATTTTTGAAAATTTCTTTTTTTTTCAAAACTCTTTAAACCCAAATTAAATTACTCTGTATATAATTTTTGCATCTTTTATTGAAACTTTTGTTAAAACCAATTAAATATATATCCCAGATTTACAGATTTCGAAACTGCTTGGACACTTTTAAAGCGGCTTTAAAATGTGCTTCAAATAAAATTCATGTTGCTGATCTTTGGTGGTTTAGATGAAAAAAAAACTGATTTCATCATAAAAAATCGTGCTAAATCAAAGCAAAGATAAACAGAGCCATTTAAAAATCAAAACATTTTATTGCATCATCTTTATTTATCTGTCTATTAATTTTTTTTTCTCGATCAAAGTCTGGGACCGTTCGAAGATTGAAAAACGAGATGATCATGTAAGAATTTTTTAAAGTGAAGTCTAGCGTATAAAAAGTAGTGAAGAAATCTTGCTGTCTTCATATCCCTAAATTTTCTGCTTTAAAAATTTTGGGGAAAAAAGAATTTTTTATTATTCCATTTTTGATTTACCCCTTTTTGACATTTAACTTTAAGCTTAATTTTTAGGCATGTCAACGAAAGATCCTGACCGTCACAAACGGAAGACAGTTCATCGAACTAATCCAATTTCACACTTTGATCCACAATTTAATTCCATCAATTTAAATAAAAATCAAAGTTTTTTTGGAGTTTCACCATCAAAAATCACCTCAAATAAAAGTGAAAGAAGTTTTAATGGTAAAATAAAGGCTGCAGTTTCTGTCCTATTTTAAGGCAGAATTCTGTTTTTAAAAGAAATTTTTTTTTGCAAAAACTTTTCATCTCCGGCGATGAAAGAAATTTGTTGATATTCGACTGCTTTTTTTAAAAAAACGTCCAATTCTAACAGATTTTTTTAAAACAGCATTTTCCTTGAAAATCTGGCAAAAGTTTTTTCATCGACACGAACGAAAATTAATTATTTTGCTTTCGAAAAAATAGTACTCAAAAAATTTATTAGAAATGAAAAAAAGAAAATTGCTTTTGATAGGAACACGGTGAATAAAAAATTTAACCAAAATGTGACCTTTTGTTTTAATCAAATTTTATAAAAAAAAGTAGCAAATATTTCCGAATAAAATTTTTGTGGCAAAGTTTGCTTTTTATAAACAACAATTGTCACCACAAAAATTTGCCAAATTTAAAATTAAAAAAGCTGCCATCGTTTAAACATTAATTATTTTTATAAATTTATTTTTGAGGCCCCTTGAAGGTATTAAAAAACAGCAATCGGTTAGTTAGTTCCCTTGTCATCGATTTTTTGAAACTGAAACTGCATCCTTAATTGCCTTATCAGGATATGATTTTCCTGGCTCAAAAAGTCGAAGCGATACTTCTTGGATAAAATGTGATAAAGATTTGAAGTCATTTGAAAGTTCAAGTATTTATGATTCTGAAAAAGAGCATCAAATGCAAGAAAATAAAGATGAAAAATCTTTCATTAATAAAAGCACCCTTTCACTTCATATTGCTGCCTATGAAAATTCCATTGATGCTGATGATATTATTAATGAATCAAATGTATCTTTGGAAAAGCAAACATCAAGAAAGGTAAATTTTTAAAAGGGGTAAAACAACTCTGACAAAGAAAATTTGAGTAAAATTCCTTAGAAATTAGGCAAATTATAAGGTCCATTTTTCATGCTGTTACCAAAAAGAATAAAAAAAACAAATTTTTTTTGCCTGAATTTAAAGGAATGTTGTTTTAAAAAGATTTAGTTAGAGGTGATAATCACTTTTTGAATTATTACTTTTTACACAAGAATTGTTTTCATTTTATTATAGAACATTTTTAACAAACTTCAAAAATCTGTTAAACAATATTTTTCCAACAATGTTTCTCTATTTGAAATTCCACGTCAACGAAGAAATACTTTAAATTCACCAGAAGTTATGCAATTTAAATCATCCCAAAGATTGCTAAATCCTAATGAAGTTGAAAGTAGCACAAAGAAAGTCAAAGGAAAAGGTTTGTATTTTTGTGGATTTTCTAAAAATACCGTAATCGCTTTTTAAAACAACCATTATGGCATTTTGGGGATTAAAAAAAACAAAAAAGCCATGAAATTGTTTAACGATTTTTTGGCTTTTGTGTATTATTGTTTATTTTTTTCTTTTTCTCAGCATTGATTCATTGCTTTCTTTTTGCATTTCATGCAGTCAGTCTTCTTCTTTTGACTAAAAAAAGACTCGCCAATGTTCTTTGATATTTTTTTAAAAATCAGTTTTTTTTTCGGAAACTCATAAAAAAAACTTGTTCTTTAATTTTAGTGGTTATCAAACAAAATTATTTGATCACTGATTTAAATGATCTTTTGAGCAATCGCACACTTGTTCAGATAATTCCGTAAAAGAAAATTGTCTTATTTTATATAAAAATTATTTTTTGCAATCAATGAAAACCGTTGATAAAAAAAGACGGTAGTAATGGAATTTTTAATTTCCAATTTTTATCACATTTTTAATCCTT
Organism: Panagrolaimus sp. ES5; assembly: GCA_901766855.1. NCBI lineage: Eukaryota > Metazoa > Nematoda > Chromadorea > Rhabditida > Panagrolaimidae > Panagrolaimus > Panagrolaimus sp. ES5. The sequence goes on from CABFKO010011491.1 coordinate 6,647, forward strand.
GCACTTTTTTTAAAATTAAATCTTTCTCATGCGTCATTAAATGTCTTTCGTGAATAATAACAAATTGATTAATTTGATAATGTAATTTTTTTATAATACCCTTAGCCTTGAAAATAACAAAAGTTCATACCAAAAAAAGCGGTCGGTCAAATTGTTTTTTTTGTTTTTTTTTTGCTGCCTGATCAGCAACGAAGATAGTTTGCTGCATATTTATAGCCAAAAAAAATTTATAGATGTTGTTGTGGTTTTTTTAGCGTTGACACAGCAAAGACAAAACAACATTTTTTTTCTTCTTTTTTTCACCTTTTTTGGTTTTCATATATTTTTTGTAAATTAAATTGAAACGTTTGTTTTTAATAATAAAACAAGAAAAAAGTTTTGGCGTTTTTTGGCTGAAAAAGTTGATGGAGAAAAAAAGCAATTTTTTTTTTTATCAAAAGCAAAACTTTTGATAAAACATTTTCTTGAAAATTAAACTTCCTTTTTTTCCCCTTTCTTTTTTTCAATAGGTCACGTTGCATCATCTGCAACAGCAGCAGCTGTTTCGAATGTTCTTTAGCCTTTGCCATTACCCCTGAGGGGGTAAATCTCGTCTCCTTTATTTTGAGAGACATTTTTTTGTTAACTTTGAAAAAAAGTAGGCAGTGAAAGGAGACCGTTTTTCTCTGCAATGTTTGTTGTTTTTTTCTCTTCATTTTTAGCGATGTTTTTTTTGGGAGAGAAAAAAAAATCGAGTTAAAGGGTTCGACTGAGTCGACTCGTGTCTAAAAAATTTATGAAGGCACACTTTTTTTAAGTGATGCAGAAAGATATGAAAAATTGGTTTTCCCCATTTTTTATTCGCCTTCTGTCTGTCTGGCAAATGCCAAAGACAACTTTTAAGCTTTGAAAAAAACTCCTCCCATTTTTTAAAAAGTTCCTTTTTTCAAATGGCACGTTTTTTTGCAAAATAAAAGTATGTGTTTGCGCAAAACAAAAATTGCATCAGACTTTTTTTTTCTCAGTTATTTAGAAAATTGTTTGTGTTTAAGTTTATTGAGACAAAAATTCTTTTAACACACAAATGATTGTTTTTGTTTTGTTGGAGGAAGGATGGAGGAAAATCGATATCATTAACTAAAAAACTTTTCTTTTCTAAACCTTTAACCTCTTCAATTATTTTGGAGAGATCATAATCAGTTTTTGTTTGGAGCCGTTTTGTATCGTTAAAAAACTTAATATATACTTTTTTTATGAAATCATTTTATGTATTTCTAATAAATTATCTTCGGATAATCGTTAATTTAAAACTTGAATTATTAAATTTGCTTAAAATGACTATAATCAAATAAAACTTTCAGAATCTCCAAAGATGGGGGATCCTGAGGAAGCCCCTGATGGGCCATCCCATTTACAAGATGATCTTGCACCACTTCGAATTAGTGCTGAAAAAGCAAAAAAACTTAAAATTCGACAAGAATCCATTGTTCCAACTGCAGGACGTGAAGGTACTGATATTGAACGCCTGCTGTATAAAGGTCGTTCAATGGCTGTCTTTACATCTGGTGGTGATTCACAAGGTACTGTACAAATATACTGTAACTAAAATGTAATTTATTAAACTAAAAAAATATATATAGGTATGAATTCTGCTGTACGTTCAGTTGTTCGAATGGGAATCTATCTTGGATGTAAAGTATATTTCATCTATGAAGGATATCAAGGTATGTGTGATGGTGGAGATAATATTCGAGAAGCGGATTGGAATCTTGTATCAGATATTATTCAACGTGGTGGTACAATTATTGGTTCAGCAAGATGTAAAGATTTTCGTGAAAAAGAAGGCCGCTTAAAAGCATGCTTTAATTTAATTGAAAAAGATATTACAAATCTTGTTTGTATTGGTGGAGATGGTTCATTAACTGGGGCAAATACCTTCCGGCAAGAATGGCCTACATTAGTTAAAGAACTTCTTCATCAAGGAAAGATTACAAAAGAAAAAGCAGAAAAATGTGATAATATTCAAGTTTGTTTGTTATCAGAATGAATACAGTATACCTAAACTGTGTTAAAAAAACTTTTAGATTGTTGGTCTTGTTGGATCAATTGATAATGATTTTTGTGGTACTGATATGACAATTGGAACAGATACAGCTCTTCAAAGAATTATTGAAGCTGTTGATGCTGTCGTTGCAACAGCACAATCACATCAACGTGCATTTGTTATTGAAGTTATGGGACGACATTGTGGATATTTGGGATTAGTTGCAGCTTTAGCATCTGAAGCTGATTTCTGTTTCATCCCTGAATGGCCACCACCAACAAATTGGCGTGAAATTCTTTGCGCAAAACTTCATCATACTCGTTCAACTGGAAATCGTCTGAATATTATTATTGTTGCTGAAGGTGCAATTGATCGAGAGGGTAAACCAATTACCGTTGAAATTGTTCGAGATGTTATTAAATCTACCCTTCAATATGATACAAGAGCAACAGTTTTGGGACATGTTCAACGGGGTGGAAATCCATCTGCATTTGATCGGTTACTTGGATGTCGAATGGGAGCTGAAGCGGTTTTAGCTTTGATGGAAATGACACCAGAATCTGAGCCATGTGTTGTATCAATTGATGGAAATCAAATGGTTCGAGTACCTTTGATGGAATGTGTTGCTCGAACACAAGCTGTCCAAAAAGCTATGGATGGAAAAGAATGGGAGCGTAAGATAGCTTACTTTTAGTTTTACAGTAATAAGTTTAACGTTTGCAGTTGCTGTAAAACTTCGTGGTCGATCATTCCAACGTAATTTGGATACTTATCGTTTACTTACAAAACTTCATACTCCAACAGAAAAGGATAATCTTTCGGAAGGTAAAACTTTTAATGTCGCTGGTAAGTTCAAGTTAATCTTTATTGCTTAATAATAATAAAAAAAGCTTAGTGATGAATGTTGGAGCACCTGCTGGTGGCATGAATGCTGCTGTACGATCATTTGTTCGAATGGGACTTTATCATAATTGTAATGTGTATGGAGTTCATAATTCTTTTGATGGTTTAGCTTCTGGTTTGGTTAAGGTTTGTTCATCGAATATATTTGGGGTTACTGTAATAATAATAGTATTTTTACAGAGAATGGAATGGGGTGATGTTTCAAATTGGGTTATGCATGGTGGCTCATTTTTGGGTACACAAAAACAACTTCCCCTTAAAAATCTTCCAAAAATTGCTGAACAATTAAAGAAATTTAAAATTCATGCTTTATTAATTATTGGTGGCTTTGAAGCTTATAACTCTGTTTTACAACTTGCTAAACATCGTGAAAAGTTTGAAGCCTTCAGAATTCCAATGTCTGTTATTCCATGTACAATTTCAAATAATCTTCCTGGAACTTCTCTTTCCCTTGGATGTGATACAGCTGTAAGCCAAATATATTTTTTTCCATTGAAAAAATTTATTTAAAAAAATTTAAGGTAAACGAAATTTGCCATATGATTGATAAAATTAAACAATCTGCAACAGGCACAAAACGTCGTGTATTTATTATTGAAACCATGGGAGGTTACTGTGGATATCGTAAGACATTTTTTATTAATTTTTTTACAGTAATAAATTATAAAAATTTTAGTTGCAACAATTTCTGCTCTTGCTTCTGGGGCAGATAATGCATATATTTTTGAAGAAAAATTTACTGTTGATGATATTAAAGAAGATGTAAATGTTATTACAAGTAAAATGCAACATGGCGTTCAACGATATTTGATTATTCGATGTGAAAATGCAAATCGTCATTATACAACAGAATTTGTACAACAACTTTTTGCTGAAGAAGGAAAAGGTGAATTTTCAACAAGAATTAATGTTCTTGGACATGCTCAACAGGTACAATAATCTAGCATTTAGAAGAGTGAAAAATTTAAATATGCTAATTTTAAGGGTGGCAATCCAACACCATTTGATCGAAATATGGGAACAAAATTAGCTGCTCGTGCATTGGAATATCTTGTAACTCAAGCAAAAGAATATGTTGATCTTGAAAAAGGTGAAAATAAAGCCATGGATACCGATACTGCAACATTGCTTGGACTTCGTGGACGTCGAGTTGTTTTTACTCCCGTTGAAGAACTTGCAAATGAAACAGATTTTGATCATCGTTTACCCCTTGATCAATGGTGGCTTAAACTTCGTCCACTTTTACGTATTCTTGCAAAACATAATTCAACGTATTACACTGAAGCAATGGATGTTCCTGGGATTGAAGGTGAAATGGATTAAAATTATCCCATATATATTTCTTTTTTATATTATTGATATAGTTGCTTTTATACTTATATTTTTATTGTATTAGTTTATTAGAGCTTGTATTTGTAGTTCTATTATTTCGGATATTTTTATTTGATTTATTTTGTGTATCGTGATTTCCTATTTATGTAAATGATAAAATAAAATATAGTGTAGAAAAAAGCAATGGTTAGTTTAGTGTTATACCAAAAGATACCTTTCAACAACCCGAAGTATTTGTTGAATGCTATTCTCATAGTCGTGAACTACTAAATTTAAGCTGTCTTTAAAAAGAAAAGGTCAACATTTATAACAATATAGTTTTTTGTGTGAGAATTAAGCAGCTTAAAGCTAAAGACGATGTGAGGTCTTTAAACATTACACAATCATCAAAATATTTTCAATTTTTTAGAATGACTTCAGGGCTTGAAAATGCGGCCGGCTCAATTTTTTACGGCCTTAAGGCCGGCCGGCCGAGAATTTTAGAAGAATTCTTTG
>CABFKO010011502.1:0-11389 GCA_901766855.1 Panagrolaimus sp. ES5
AAATTTTATCATTTCGTGAAAAAAAGAGCTATTTGATATGCAAAAACGTAGAAAAAAAATTACATAAAAGATACGTAGAATTTCAAAAATAGAAATCCTTTCAACTTCGAGTTTCCAAGAAAAGATATGCATATCTATGTGGCACACCTTATCTTTTTGTATATTAATCAACCACCAAAGCCGTCAAGCTACGACGAACGACAAACACCGACGACGACATTTGACTTCTACATATAATAATCATCGGCTACTACTTTCGTTTCCTTGTTTATGCATTTCATTTTCTTTCTCAAGTTTAAACTTCATTATCTCTTTCTTCTCTTTTTTTTAACCCCGTTTTTTTTTGTTTTTCCATTTATAAACTTTAAGAAAAATTAAAGGGATGGGGACAAAAAAGAAATATATATTGGGGGAAAAACAGGAATAATAGCCTTCCACAAAAACGAAAAAAGAAAGAAGATGAAATAATGAAAATGACTTGTTAAGCTTATTTTTTAGCTGCTGCTTCAAAACAGAAAAAAAGATGAAACGTAATCCTTTTTTTTAAAATCCTCTTATCCCATTTTTTTGGAGTTTCAGAGATGTTTTTGAAAAATGATGGTTCTGAAGCTTTGGAAATACAAAAAAAATATATGTAATTTAGAGAGTCAATGGTCGAAGATGAACATGTTTGTACATATTATCAATGTTGACGTAGTTGATATATATATACTTTTGGGGATAAACTTTTTATCCAACTTTTAATCCAGGTTTCTGTCATATGTTTGTTTGTTCCTTCATTGTCTGATGACTTTGACGAAGATAATAATGGATATAATTGCAAATGGATATATTATTATGGAAAAACCAATTTGGATTAGGTTTCAAAATAATTATACCCAAAAATAAATTATATTTCGAAAAAAAATAACAAAGAAAAATACGTAAGCAAATAATGAAACAAAGAATGAAAATAAGCGTATCCTTCTTTCGTTACAGTATCCTGGCAAGTAAAAGAGAAAACAAAGAGGAATATCAAAATATATGTCTTTGTTGTTAAAATTTAAAAAAGTCTCAAAAAGAAAAAAAAAACAATTTGAAACACAAGCTTTGCGGAAATTTCCGTAAATGGAATTTTTGTTACAAGATCTTATAGAACCAAAAACCGGAATACTGTAAAAATCAAAAAACTATGCTTTTAAAAATAAATACAACAAAATCAATTGCGTCAAAAAAACTTTTAAACAAATATGCAAATTTTAGCATTATTTTTGTTTTCACGATAGAAACCAAAAATATAACATCTCGTCACTTTTTTTTCTTCAACATCATTTGATAGAAGAAAAAATGCAAAAAAGTGGAAAAACTAAATAAAACTATTTTTTCTATCAATAAATTTCAACTTTAAAAAAAGTTTTGTTAATTAGTGACAATTTACAGAAATTGTGAAAAGCGGAAAATTAGATAATTGAAATCTTTGCTGAAATCCCGCAAAAAAAAGATGTCAAAAATAAAAAAGTTGAAAGCTTTTTTTGCTTAGGATGCAAGACAAAAAATATTTTTAAAAATAGAAAAAAGGATTCGGATTTTTGAGATTTGTTAAATATTGGAGCTTTATTATCAATGAAGGTGATAAGATTTAAAATAGAATTTCACTGAATTAAGTTTCAATGTTTACATTTTCATAGCTTCCCGAAAAAGAACGGTTTTACAATTTTACACGTTTTTTTCTTTTAACAACGCTCCTTTAAAAAGTCATTTTGGAACAAACCGGATATCCAAGGTTTAACATTTTCGCAACAAAAATTTTTATTTTATAAGATTTCATGAAACGTTTTAAACAAAACTTTTAAGAAAAAAAGAGAGAGCAAAAGTTAATGTGCTATTATTAGCACTGAAATCAAAAAAGGGAAATTTTTTTGTAAAAATACGATGGAATGAAATGTACCAAGAAAGGAGTGTTATACATACAAGCAAAGAAAAAAATGCAGTAGAACAAAAGTCATTAAAAAAGTAAGAGCAAAAACTTAAATATTTTATGTATTTATAAAAAATTGTAAATATACGTTTTTCTTTTAGTTTAAAAGTAAATGTTTGCAAGTTTTTGTTATAAAAAATGATGGCATATTTCTAAAAAAACTAAAAAAAGGAAAACTCTAAAAGTACTTTTTGCCCATAAACTATTTAAGAATTTTGTAGAAGGTCAAATGATCTGCTGAAGAAAATAAGCTATCAAATATCCACTTCAACAAAAACGTGATCTTTCTAACAGTTTTCAGGAAAGTGATGCCATCTCGTGACTTCTAGTAACTAAACCTGGACACTTAGAGAAAAAAAACTTTCAAAAAATGCTATCATAGAAATAAAAGTATCTAAATTTAAAAAGAAAAAAAACATCTTTTAATATTTAAAACACAAAGAATCATCAAGAAATTTTGTGAGGGTGGCGGTGGCACCTCCTTCTCAAAATAATGGGAGGAAGGAAATGAAATTTAAGCAGCTCCATTTCAGTCTCAAAAATGATCAAATCTCTTAAAATCAGCTTAAGAAAAAAATAGGATCAAAAACATTTCATTTTTTTCTAAAAAGCAAACATTGTTTTTTGTTGTGTAATTGAAAATGACCCTTTGAAAAAAAGTGTAAAAAGTATTAAAATATAAAAACAGGCATAATACTTTTGTTTTTTTTTTCGGCGGATGAGTTACAACGATGCTTTTTAGTAATTTTTCTTTCACTCTCTACTTTTTTTGAAAATGTAACAAAACACCAGCGTTTTGTTTCTTCCTTTTTTAAAATGGGTTACTTAAAAATTTGGCAATTTTCAACGAAAAACAAAGGAAGTTTTTTTAAAAGCAATAATAAAAGAAACAAGTCATTGGCAAATTTTTGCAAATAACATTTTTGCAATCATTTTTAAATAGAGACTTTTAAAGTTTTGAGACGCGTAAAACAGTGTTTGTCATGGTAGTGTTAAACATTTTTGACGTATGTTTTCATAGACATTTTGTAAAACTATTTTTTGTTTTTGTAGAAAATTAATAAATAATTAAAAAATTGTTTTTTTGATTGCTCAAATTTTTCTGTTCAGATTAAACTAAGTTGACATTTGAAATATAATTTTTTAATAAAAATCCGAAATTTAAAGTTTAAAAGTTTATTAAATATTTTACAAAATTTGTAATTTTTTATACAACAAAAAAGTTCCTGAGATAGTTTAATTACACAGTTTCAATTTTTGAGGTTAACTATTAATATTTAAAAACTACTGTAAAAAGGAAATTCCCTTTTATAATCTTCAGAAATATCACCAGGATAAAAGTAAAACATAACTAACAATGGACTAAAAATTAAATGAAACGTCCAAATTATTATTGATAAAATATAAATTGAAGTTACTGTAGAGGCTTGAACTTCTGTGAGATCACATTTTTTGATCTTTCTAAACAATATAAATAATTTTGTAAACATTATCGAAATTAAAATGTAATAACCAACAATAAAATATCCAGGTCGATAATATAATTTTTTCAAAATATTTCTTTTATAACATTCAAAATATTCATTTTTGTGAAAATTCCAACTTTCATTCATTTGTTTAAAACGGCCTTTGAGATTTTCAAATTTTATTGAAAGTTGATCAGAAACATTTAATTTGAAGGTAAATACTGCAGAAATGGAATCCATTTCCTAAAGTTATTTAAATGACCTCTACTGGACAATTTTGGCACAAAAATGAGCCCGTGATTTATTATTAAATTTAGTAATAAATCACGGGCTCATTAATGAGAAATGGGACTGTTTCTAAAACGAGGCCCTGTCTGAGATATTTTTGAAAAATATTGGTGCAAATTTTTTGTTATACCCTCCTGTACATATACTCATTTTGCGTTACGTTAGGCGGTTTTTCGCGCTGGATGATTTTAAACGATTAATTTTTCTATCAGACGTCTTCCTATAGTCCCCTGAACAATCCCTGAAATGTGAGACCGAAAAAAAATTTCGAAAATTTTAATATTTTTTGATAGTACTAAGACAAAAAAAAAATTTAAAAAAAATTAATTTTTGATTTTTTTCGCAAAGAAAAGTCCGTTGTAATAGTAAAAATAAAAACGTTTTGTTTGTTTAATATTGTCAAAGATAACCTAGAGCACAAAATGTACAGATTCAAAAACTGATTTCCAGGTAGTATCAGAATGGCACCACAAAAAGTGCCGAAAATACGGTTTTTTGACCAAATTGATTTTTTGACAGCACATGTCGGAATCGACCCAGATATCATCCCAAAGCTTTTTTTATCATATTTAAGCCATTTGCCATCATTTATCCCAAAAACATCCTAAGTAGTAAGTATACATTTTTTTACCAAAAAATGAGCCCGTGAGTCGAGAATTGGAATACAAAACTTTTTTGCCAAAATTCTACCACAAAAAAAACATACCTTAATTGTAGAATTTATTTTTGCATTTAATAAATCCATGTTTTCTGCTGTTATTGAAGCCTCTTTACATGGATAAATGTAATTTTTTCCCACAAAACCAGGTAAATGATAGAATCCCATAAAAATGATAAGAAAAAAGAAAAAGCATGCTGTTATAAAAATCAATGCTTCTACGTCATCTCTATAAGGGAAATTCACCTAAAATCGGTGTTTTTAAAAAACTTATTAATAAATAGCAATAAAAATAACAAACTTTTTCTGGTCTCTGAGTATTTGAATTATTTTGATTAATGAAAGGAGCCCGCATTTTTTGGGACTATTTTAATTATATATTTTAAAAAAAGTTAACAATGTTTTTTATTCAAGGAAAAAGAATCGATATGGCCTTTTTGCACGTGCATGCTTTGACGCATTTGTTGTTTTGTCCTTTTTTCTTCAAAGAAAAAGATGTTTTGAAACACCATAGAAAAAATGAGGGGAAAAATGTATACTGCTGGCTTAACTAAAAAAGTAGCCAGCCGCCGTTTCTCTTCAAGCGGTCATTTAAAAAAAGGGTTTTCCTCTCTTTTTTTGCCACGTTAAAAAAAAATTTTTTTTTACATTACTTTTGGTTTTTTCTTTGGTTCAAAAATCAACAGTAATGTAAAAATGATAATTGTGACAAAAATAAAACGTTCATGGTTAAAAAATATAGACAACAAAAATGAATAAAAATAAAATTTTTTAAAATCTGTTTGTCAATGTTTCAATTTTATTTTTTACACACTAACTAAATACTTAACAACAAATTACATTAACAAATACAATACAGTATCACTTTACTTTTGATTAAATTGACAATCAACACATTTTCCTTTGTCTTCAAAACAATCACTCGCCGAGTAATAATTACCACATCGGGCACATTTTTTACAGGGGCATTTGTCGGGCAAATATTCATTTTTACATCAATTAAAAGGTCGCTTTCCAGCTTTTCGTTGAGATTCTCTTAGTTCACAAACTGGACATTTGCTACCTTTACCAGCAAAAAAATTCATCACACTCACATCGTTTAAATCCAGCTTTGTATAAGGCAGCACTCTGATGAATGATAACAGCGATCTGAGAAAAAAGAAGATAAACTAAAATCTAGTGATAAGGAAAAAACTTATATTAATAAATGAAAATACGGTGAAAATATTAAAATTCACCAATGCAAACACGGAACACCTCAGCAAATAATATTCCAATATTTGTTTTCTTTTTTTTATTTAATATGTTTAGCAATGTGCACGGTTTTTTTAAATTTGCCCCAGATATATAATTTTGGTACCAAAAAATGGAGAATTCTATTAGTATTAATAATTAATTTAAAAAACCAATAGTCGTAGTACTGATAAAAAAGATAACTGATAAAGGAAAAATGAAGATTACGGTAGCTTTTCAGTCGAATTTCGAACCATGATTTGAGATAGTGCCTATCAGACGCAGAATTTTTTTCTGATTACGACAAAATAAAAATAAAATGCGCGAAAGTGAGCGGTCAATGCGTTTAAGGATGGACGAGGGCCTAGGGCTTTTCAAAACCCCGGCCCAACCCCGGGCCGGGCTTTTCCATTTTTTTGAAAAAAAAATGTTAAATTCCACAGGGGGGACCAAGACAAAATTTACAAAAATTTTAAAAATAAGGGCCCGGGCCTGAAAATTCGGGCCCTCGTCCATCCTTAAATGCGTTCTTAATGAAAAACTTAAAGTCGCATTTTGCTTGTGCACATTGCTAAATATGTTCTCTCTCCTTTTTTTACACACCCGTGAGTCACCGTGACTCAACCAAGGAGTGGCAATTTTTATTAATAGCAAAAGTTTTTTTTCATGTATTTCAAAAATATTGTGAACAAAAGGTTGTTATTAATCTAGAAAAAGCGCAAAACGAAATCAAATTTAATTGTTCCAAAATTAATTTTTCTTATCTAAAATCTTTGAACTGTATTTTAATTAATTAAGCAAGAGAAAGTAAAAAAAATGTTTTCAAAAACGTATAAAAAATGAAAAATAATCCCTCTTTTTATTAAATAAAATTGAGAATACAATCTTTTTTGCGAGTTAAAGATACCAATTTTGTAATCAATCTTCTTTTATGTTTAATATTGAAAACCATTAGAGAAGTTACACCAGTTAATGCACTTTTTTATAGACAAAAATAAAAATGTCACAAAACAAATTAAAACAACGGATTCTCAAAAAAAAATGTTGTATTTTAACTTATTTTAAATTTCACTAAGATAAGATAAGATTTCACTATTTATCAAAAATTAAAAAATCCGAATTTCTCGCGGCAATAATTGGACCATCAACAATACATTTCAAGCCATCAGCCAAATGTAAACAGTAAAAAATAGCGGCAAGAAAATGCAAAGTTTCATTTTTTTTAGGTAAAAACAAAAGCAAAAAATGAAATTAAAACAATTTTTATGACAAAAATTTTTTAGAATAACACTAGAATTATGGCAAAATGAACAAAAGGGAGCAGCAAAAATGATTATGTTGAAAAAAGGGTGTGCAAAAAATTTTAGCATTAACATGAACATTCAAATCAACGATTTAAAAAAAAATTATTACTTGTTAAAACCAATTTTTTGCTGATTAAAGATATTTGAGGGCACACAAAATCAAAGTTTGAAATTATTATTTTATAAATTAAACAAAACAAATATTTTAGTATATAGTTGTACATTATAAAATAAAGCAGTAATATCACACTACGCATGTAACACTTGACAAAATAGTGAGGGTCAAAGGTGGGCGAATAAAAGTATATTCACCAGTTCCACCACACGTGACAGTAAATGGTGGAGGAGTTGGGACCAGAAATGTATTATCACCATTAAACTAAAAAGATAATTGCAAAAATTTATAATTTAATTTTTAATAGAATTCTTTTAAATAGTTATATTAAACAATTTTGAAGAGCTAGATTAATAGTTACGATATTAAAAAAAGTAAATCAAAATTTGCAAAATTTTGTTATTAAAAAAATTGCTGTCTAAATAAAGTAGATGACAAAAAACATACTTGTAAACGTTGTGTAGGAAAAGCAGGTGGAATTGCAATGTCAATACATTGAAGGGTGACAGTAATAAGACAGGTAAATGGATTTATAATTACAATTGGGGGTGTAGCAATTAAAGCTCCAGATGATGGAATACTACCACATTGACATGTTGGATCATTTGGAAGTGTAGTTCCAGGTGATCCACCAGCTAAAATTATTTTTATTAATAGCATTTTTTAAATTTAAAAATCACGAAATTTATCCGAAAAGTAAAATGATAAAAAAAGTTTTGTTTTACACAATTTTTTTGAATAAAAAAATTTGCTTTAGCTCAAAAATTTCGGAAAAAATCTAATTTCTTACAAATTTTTTTTAATATTAAAAAGCGAAAAAGCATACTCATAGATCCAATAGGAACATTTGGACCAGAATCAGATGTCTGCGTCGGAAAACATCCATTACAGTATGGTATTATATTTACAAAAATAATTAAAAAATAATTATACAAAGAAGTCATTTTATTTTTATTGATTGGCGAATTTTAAATAAATCCTCTATATTTATTTAAAATTCGTATTTATTAACTTTCACATTATCAATCGCAAATTTTATTGATATTCGTTCAACATTGCTATATAATTTACGTTTAACCTGAATATCTCTTTTCTTCTTTTTTTTATGAAAATACCGGAACAAATATCATTGATAAAAAAAATACACTTTTTTTCAAGAAATTTAAAGATCTCACCTGTTTTAAAAAATTAGGTTTTCAGCATTGAAATAAAGTTTAATGTATTTGACCCAAATTAGTGTGTATTGCATCTCTGTTTTTTTCCTGCTTTCACTTTTTCGTTTTTTAAATTTTTTAAATTAAATTATAATAGTGCAATTAAAAGATCATCATTACTTCATAGCCCGATTTCAATTTATGTTTTTTTTCCTTTTTTTTATATAGTCATAAACGTTCAATATGTGATTATCAAACGTAATCATTTATATCACATTATCTTTTGACAAAAGAGGGAGGAGTTTATTTTTAACCCAATTTTCACTTTAAATTTTGAAAAGTGAAAGTTAAATTACAAAGAAGCTTTTATATTTGTTATTTTGAAATGAAATTTGTTTTCAGTGCTTTTTTGTGTTTTATTTGTATTTTTCCACAATCTGTTGATTTAGAGGTAACTAGTTACATCCTTTAGAAATTTAAATAATTTTTAAAATTATACATTTTAGTCAAAAAGATGTAAAAGTAAGGGCAGCAGCAAAGGTTTACCAGATGATTGCGAAATGAATGATAGCGGATATCTCTGTTGTAGTGGGGCTCTTCAAGAAACGATTATGGAAGCGATTGATGAGCTTAAAAAAGAGAAAGAAGAAATGGGGGAAGAATTTAATAGTTGTAATATGCATGCGATGGGTATGAAAATTGGTGTATGTTTTTTTTTGCTGAAAGTGATGCAATATTGCGTTTTGGTCTCAGACGGATTGAATTAGTTTGGTCTGCTACTCATTATTTTAAAAGAATTTTTTACTTTTAACTTCAAACGCATAAGAACTTAGTTAAATTTTAGAAAATGGCTGAAGAAAAATTTAATACATCTTTTGAAACTTTTGTTGGAATCAGTAATTTTGCTTCAAAGACGCGATTTCATGGAAATTTTCTTTGCAAAGTAAAGGCTGAAGGAAAGTAAGTAACACTTTTTGAACAATGTTTAAAATTGTGAAATCAATTTTAAATAATATCTTTTACAGAATTATTTTATCCTACGGTACTCCAAAGAAATCAAATCCCCTTGAAAGTATCCCATTACCAGTTCCATTTCGACGACGCCATTATACTTTTACTTATCGAGTATAAATTTAACTATTTTTAATTAAATGATTAATTGATAATAATATTTATGTCGCTATTTGACAATGCTTTAATTGTAAATAACGTAATAAAGATAATTTTAATAACGAAATATTATGAAAGGGGAGTGTCCAGATATTATGTCATCAAAAATTTTGGCTTACCCCTCTACATCAAAAGCACTTTTTGCCGCACTTGAAAAGCCTCAGGCTTACTCCCTGATGACGTAATATCTGAACAATCCCAATACAAAGCTAAACCAAAACGATTATACTTTGCAAGCATTTTGTTCCATTTTTAGCAACTTGTAAAAATGTCATTTATTATGAAACTTCTATTATTCTGTATCTCGACGATTCTTTCAATCATCAGTTTGGCAGGTTTTGTATTCCTGTTTTGTTTTATGAACTGTAGTCCCAAATTACTACACTTCATAAAACATTTTATCATGATTGGAAAGAATCACCAAGTTTGAAAAAAACAAACTAAAATTAATTGAGTAATATAGTTAGTATTTTTTGGCGTGTATCAAATAATGATGAAGATATTTTAATTTGCACTAATATAACTTAGTTTAAAAAGTATTAAAATACGAAAAAGTGAAAGCAGGAAAAAAACAGAGATGCAATACAAATTAATTTGGGTCAAATACATTAAATTTTATTTAAATGCTGAAAACTTAATTTTTAAAACAGGTGAGATCTTTAAATTGCTTTAAAAAAAATTTGTAGTTCTTATCAGTTATATTTATTTGTTCTGATATTTTCAATTTAAAAACGGAAGAGAGATATCCAGGTTAAATGAAAATTAATTTCAAAAAAAAAAGAAAAATGATAAACTAAAAAAAAGTGATCGCAATGTAGAAGTCAAAATTCATTTGCAATTCACAAATCATTTTGATAAAAAAGATTTACGATTTTTTAATCCACAAAAGGAATTTAATTTTTTTCAATCAATCAATGCCTTATTTTGACTTGTAAATAATGATTTTGGAAATGAAAGTGATTTTGAAGGATTATTTTTGGTAAAGAGAAAAAATGCTGTTTTATATTTTTTATGTTTTGTGTTTTGTTTTTAATGGAATTTATTCTTCGTGTAACAGAAATGAATTACCAAATAGCATTGAAGTTAGCTGATACTTTAAATTAAAATTTGAAAATTAATAAGTTTTAGGTAATTGATATTGATAAATTTGTGTTACATTGTTTAAAACCAAAATGTTTAAATTGGCCAAAAACAAAGACACATTTTGTAAATCGAATATTATCAAATAAAATGTTGTTGGATTTACCGGTAAGGATTTTTATAACTTTTTCTCTTTTTTTCTTACTGTAGATGGTAAACATGAATCCATGACTTCAGATCATCGATTTCTAAATTTTATTGATTGATAAATTTAAAAACACCTTTTTAAATTTCAGATTTGTCAAAAAAATTTTGTTACATCTCAATGCTTTGGTGACGGTGAATGGATTGGTGGAATTAAGCCTGTAACCCGGGATTCAGATAATTCTTTGCATCTTCGATGTTGTAAACATAAAATATTAAAATCTGCAAAATTTCTTGGTGATTTTGATATTGAAAAAGGTGGATCTGTGATAGCTGGGGAAGTAATAGAAAATGGACTATTGACTGCATTTGATTATATTAGTAATATTATTAAAGTTGTTGAAGATCGAAGGTGAGTCTTGCAACGAAAAAGATGATGAAATGTTTTTCATTGGATCTAAAAAAACAGAAGTTTCATTTCAAAAAGTTTTAATTAGGTTTGTCGAATTCCCGTGAAATCGAGAACAATCGGGAAATTCCAGGGAAATTTGCGACTATTTCCTGATTTTTCGACTTTGGCTTACCATTTTATACTCAAATATGCTCAAAAGTAAAGTTGAGACTAAAAAACTTTAAATTAAACTATTTATAGATTTTTAAAGTATCTTAGAGCATATTTAAACTACAATATATATTAAACTTAATTTAAAAATTTTATATTTGCACATATCGGGAAATGGAACTCATTTCCCGTAAAAATCGGGAAATTTCACGGGAAATTCCCGGGAAAAGGAAATGAACTAAGGATGGACGAGGGCCT
>CABFKO010011513.1:0-11388 GCA_901766855.1 Panagrolaimus sp. ES5
ACTATTTTTTATTTTAGTTTTAGGAAAATGGATTCTATTTTAAATAAATTTAACAGTTTTACCACATCTAATCAACCTAATTATAAACAAACTTCCGCATATTTTACCTCTAAAATTACAAATACCGTTGCAGATGAAGGTTGGTAAAAACAAAGTAATATATTTTCAAACTAAAATAAATATTTAGTTTCTGATTGTATTGGCATAGATTTTGGTAATTCAAATATTTGTGTGTGTTATTACAAAAATCAACATTTCAATGTTTTTCAACTCGGCTCACGTAAAAAAAATATAGTTTATCTTTGTGTTTTTAACATAAAAGTATTTTAGAAGCTTGCCCCATGCCAGCATGGCTAACTTTGAAGGAAAAAGAATTTTTTGTTGGAACTGCTGCAAAAAATACTCAGCATCAAAAATCTACAAAGCTTACGGTATTTGGTAAGGAAAATTTTTAGATTTAAAAAATCAAAAAAACAAGCATGATTTAATTCAAACTATATATATTAAAGTTTAGATATCCGAAGAGCTTTGTCTTCAAATCCAATATCATCTGTAGGACTTCCTTATCAACTTACAAAAGATTTGGAATATCATGGAAGCAATATTTCAATTCCATTGGTCCGTGTCATTGCAATTATTTTTGCAGCAATTAAAGAAAAAATTGAAAAAACTCTTAATGAAGAAATCAAAAATGTTGTTTTAACAATTCCAACCAGTTTTGGGATAAAACAACAACAAATTTTTGTTGATGCTTGTCAAATTGCAAATTTTAAAGTTATAAAACTTCTTTTTGAACCTGTTGCAACTGCGATCACATATTACAGTATAAAAAAGACAGAAAAAAAGATAATTTGTATCATAGATTTTGGTGGAGGAAAATTAGATGTTGCAAATTTTGTGATAAAAAATGGCAGAATTGAATTGTTGAATAATGCTACAGATTTGGAATTGGGTGGAAGAGATTTTGATGAAAAATTTGTAAATTATGTTTTGGGAACCGTGAAAAATAAACATCCCAATGTCGTTGTTAATGATAGAATAATAACCGGAATTCGTGAAAAATGTATTTCAGTGAAGGAATCTTTAACAACTTGCTCGCAAAAAAGGTTACAACATTCATCACATTTCAATATGGTTAATCATCTTTTTCAGTATTGAACTTGAAATTGGTGATGCTGATATCACTATAAATGTGACACGTGTTGAATTTGAAAAGTTATGTGACGATTTATTTAAACGTGCAATGTTTTTAATTAGTCGAGTTGTAAATCTAGTAGATAAAACACGGATTTCTGATGTTGTTCTTGTTGGAGGTTCTTCTCGTATGCCGAATTTTCAAAGTGATCTTCAACAACTTTTCCCAAATATTCCTTTTAATGTTACAATAAATGCCGACGAAGCAATTGCAAAAGGAGCATGTATGTATGGGGCTTTAAAATCTGGTATCCTTACTATTTTTTGTACTATATTAAACAATTTTAAAATTAAGGCCTGATTAAAAAGTTCAAACTTGAAGATAAAATTCAATGGAAAAGTCAACCAGTACATAGTCCGAAAGCTAATACGTTTGTTGATAAAAATGGTATTGTTCAATTTAAAATTGTTGAAGATTCTGTAAATCGTTTT
This sequence comes from Panagrolaimus sp. ES5, assembly GCA_901766855.1. NCBI lineage: Eukaryota > Metazoa > Nematoda > Chromadorea > Rhabditida > Panagrolaimidae > Panagrolaimus > Panagrolaimus sp. ES5. Next base: position 1,627 of record CABFKO010011513.1, read on the forward strand.
ACTGATATCAAACATGAACAAAATGAAATAAAGAAAATGTTTGAAAAGCAAGAAGAAATTGATAAAGAATATAAAGAAATTGCAAAAGATGAAAAAGTTGATGATGGGATTTCAACTTTAATCGAAAAATATTCGGTTTTAAATAATTTTTTTAAAATCAACTTAAAAGTGAGACAAAAAAATTATAATTTTTAGAACCGTAGCTTTGCCAAAAATTACGAAAAACAGGGATATGATATTGTTGCTTTAAAAGCATTAAACCATTATCTACAGCAAAATCTTGAGCAAGGAACCAGAGTGCAAATTGTAAACCATTTTAATTATAGAATTGAAATATGTTTAAATGCCATCGAGCTTTATCAAAAATGGGTTCCTTCGGTATGTTATAGGAAAGATTAAAATAAATTTTATGACAAACATTTACAGCGATATTCCACTTGCGAATTCTTAAATTATGAAATCAAAAAATTGTGTTTCAACAGCGCAAGCATGGACAATAACGCCTTAGAAACACATCAACAGTACATAAATTTAGTTAGATATTACCTTGAAAAAAGATATGAATTGAATCTTTTTTACAACATTGTAAGATGTCACAAGAAAGCTATCAATTATAAATTTTATTTTAGGTTCTAAATGAGCCCAGTAAATCATGGATGGAAAAAATTAAGCTTGAAATAGAAATTTTGAGATCGTCTTTGGAAAATTTTCATCGAACAAATCAACGTATGATTTATGATGTGCAAATGCTTTCGGATTGGATAACTTCATTTTTACAATATAACCGTCGCGGGCAATAATTTTAAATCTTTTCTTCTTTAATTAGGTGTTAAATTTTTTTAAGTTTTGTAAATCCATATTTTTTGTTTACAAATATAAAAAACTAATTTATAAGTAATTTTATCTAAATTTAAAAGCTTTTTCATGCTTTCAATGATATCTCTTTCTTTCTTTTCTTATGAAATTGTTTTACCCTTTTTTATATTTAATATAGATATTTTAACATGGTTGCTATTGGAATTGATCTTGGAACCACAAATTCATGCGTTGCAAGCTACACAGCAAATGGCGTAGAAGTGATTGCTAATCGATCTGGTAATTGTTTTCTTCCTTAACAGGTAGAGGCAGAATATCCCTTTAGTTATAAAAAAATATTCGGATTGATACTTTTGTGAATTTTAAAATATATTCCTTTTCGGAGAATATTAAATTAAAACTGTATTTTTAATTATTTCTAGGGATACGTACAACTCCATCTTTTGTCCTTTTGACTGATGAAGAATTAAGAGTGGGAAAAAGTGCAAAAGAAACATCCGCAAAGAATTGTCAAAATTTAATTTACGGTATTTTTTTAAATGTAATTATATATTCGAAAACTACCATTTTATTATTTAGATGCCAAAAGAATGATTGGAAAATCATTCACTGATCAAGAATTACAAAATGACATAACCAATCTAAAATGGCCATTTAAAATTCAAGCAGATTCTGAGAATCAACCAAAAATATGTATTGATAATTTAAGTCAAAGAAAAAAACTTTATTCTCCAGAAGAAATTTCATGTTTGGTTTTACAAGAAGTTATAAAAATTGCAGAGGAATTTCATTTGGGTCATGGCAATAAACTCACGGATGCCGTAATTACCGTGCCAGCATATTTTAAAGATGAACAACGAAGAGCAACGGAAAAGGCCGCAGCTTTAGCAGGATTAAATGTTTTACGTTTAATCAATGAACCTTCAGCAGCTGGCCTGGCATTCTGTTATCAACGTCTCAGAAATGATTTTACCAAAAAAACAAATATTCTTGTTTTTGATTTAGGCGGTGGAACTTTTGATGTATCAATCATGAGAATTAGTAGAGGAGACGTGGAAGTCAAAGTTGTTGCAGGTAATACACATCTTGGAGGGAATGATTTTGATGCAAGATTAATGAAATTTTTTATCCAAAAGTTGAAAGAAGAAAACGGCAAAGATATTTCTGGGAATAGTAAAGCAATATGGAAGTTAAAAGATATTGCAACAAAGGCAAAAGAACATTTATCTGAACATAATCATTTTGAGTAAGTTTTTTGACATTTATTACTCAAAGGGAGAGTCGCATGCTAGGAAGTAAAACACGGGTGGCACTAGGTACAAGTGTTGCCTCCAAAATCCGAGATTTTCTTTGACTTTTTGCCACCAACGGTAAAAGATCAAAAGCGTACATTTCCCCAAAAAATTCTGTTGATGTACTTTTTTGCATTTTTAACAATTATTTGCTCATAAAAAATATTGAAAATCACGCCGAAACAATTGTTTTTTTTTTCACATTTTTTGCGGGCGAAGAAAGAATATTGAAAATCTTTTCCCAGATTTTCACTAGTTTTTATAAGCAAAAAATTAGTAAAAAATGCTACTCCATCTTCAAAGAGTTTATAAACTTTTTGGAAATTTAACACATTTTTTTTAAATTCATGTCATTGATAAAGCAAAACTTTAATTGAATAAAAAAACTAAAATCTAAAAATCGAGTGGGTGCAATTTTGATGGTAAAAAGTCTTACAGTAACATTGAAAAAGATTTTATATTTTTTCACTTTAGAGCTACCTTTTATTCCCTCGATTTGGATTTTGAATACGATATTAAACGAACAGAATTTGAAAATTTATGTCATGACCTTTTTATGGAAACAATGGAAGTTGTTGACGGGGCTTTAAAAGATGCATACATGTCTGCCGCCAATATTGATGAAGTTTTATTAGTTGGAGGATCCTCCCGAATTCCAAAAATCCAAGAAATGTTGATCAAAAAATTTGGTGAAAATAAGATTAATAAAACAATAAATGGTGATGAAGCAGTTGCATATGGAGCTGCAATACAAGCGGCAATAATTAATGGTGAAATTGGACGTGAAAGTAATATCATCTTAATGGATATTATTCCTTTATCGATTGGTCTTAAAGTTGCGAACTGTAGTTGTAATTGTGTTTGTGTATGTCCAAGAAAAACTTCATTTATTATTCCTCGAAATAGCAGAATTCCGACGAAAAAAACTTTACAGTTCGTAACAAAATACGATAACCAAGATGCGATACTTTTAACAGTGCAGTATAATTATATTTTTTTTTAAATACAAATTTTTTGGTTTAGATTTTGGAGGGAGAACATTCAGAAACAGATAAAAATAATGTGCTTGGTACTTTTACGGTTACAAATGTTCCTCCAAATAAAAAAGGTGCCGAAAAAGTTGATGTCACATACGAAATTGATGCAAATGGTATACTTCATGCATCAGCAATTTTACTTTCAACAGGAGAAATTGCGGAAATTAGAGTAAACTACAATAAAAAAAGGCTTGATTCAGAAAAGGTCAGAAACATGCTGAATGATTTATCATTGTCATAAAATTTAAAAAAAAATTTAAATCGACTGTTTTAAAATGTTTTTGTTTTTGTATATTCAAAATAAGGTATTATTCATCTCTAGCGTGCAAAATCGATAACCACATTATTGATTTAAATTATTTTATTAAAAAAAGAATTAATCTCTAACAGCACAAATTTTAAAAACTGTTGTTTGTGTTCTTATCGAATGTTGCAACATTAAAAGCTAAAGACACATACTATAGCTCGACACACTGACAAGTACCAATATAAAGTAAAAATAACCAAAATATTGCAACTTCAATATTGTTTTTCAAAGAAATGAACCAAGAATTTCTCTCTTTAAATTTTTTTAAAAAATGCAAAAGCTTTTTTAGGAGTTTTTTACATAATTTATAATAAGCGCGATGACATTAAAGAAATATTTATTAGCTTTAAGCGATTTTTTTAATCACACAAAAAGTGTAAACTAGACACAATGCGCTTGATCAAAAATATTGAAAAAGAAACAGCCTTTTAAAAAACGATGATAAAACAAACAATATAAATATGTCATTGTTGTTTAGCATTAATTCTTTTATTTTTTTGAGATTAAAAGTTTTGTCATGGATTCCAAAAAACAGTTATTGTTTTTAATATTTATTTTGGGTCTAGCAACTTCAACATTATCTCTTGCTTTGAAACCGACACAAAGTTCAGCAACGTTTGAACAACAAAAATGTGATGATGATTCATGGCATTATTACAATTTTACAGGATATTGTTATAAAGTTTTGATAACTTGTCAATCATGGGATGATGCAAAGATTTCTTGCAATGTTTTAAATTCGCAACTGGCATCAATTCATAGTGCAAATGAAAATTTATTTGTTGCAAGTATGTTCACTTTTTTCCACTTGCCACTATAATGGAAAAAAAATAGTGAAATTAAATTAAAGCACTTTTGATAAAAAAAATCCAAAAATATTGAAATATTAGTTTTTAATTTTTTCTTTGCAAAATTTAATTCGAGAAAAAGTAAAATATAAAACGTTTTTAGAAATTTTATAAAATTTGCCTGCCGATATAAAAATGCTTTCTGCATACATTTGTCTAAAAAATGCGCTCTTTTTATTTTTTTAACGTTATGAACCTAATTTAGTTTTTTAAATTTAAGATGGTGATTAAAAAACGTTATATGTTACAAAATTTTTATTAGTGGCTTACGGCCTATTTTGATTTTAGCATTTTAAAAATTGGCTTCTTTCTTCTAGGTTTAATCCCCTTCAATTCATCAAGTGGATGCCAATTTTCACGTCAAAATAATTATGCCTCAATTGGAATGTTTACGGAAATTAATTATCCACCAAAATGGCAATGGACAGATAATACAACATTTGATTTCTCGCTTTATGATGGATATAAACATGATAGATATAATTGTGGAGTAATGATTAATGGTCCATATTTTAATCATCCAATTGGAGATTGGTCTCTTGCCGTGTGCTCATATCCAAGTGGATATGCTGTTTGCAAAAAATTAGCAGCATAATCAAATTAGGTACATTCAAATTTTGATTTCGTTGATATAAGTTTCGCTAAAATATTGCTGTTTTTTAACTAATAAAAGTGCAGCTTGATTGATTAATTTTTAATAAATTATTTATATTTTATCTTGTTTACTGACGAAATAAATATTTAAGTTAGTATCAAGGATAAACACAAACAAGAAAATTATTGATTTTTGTATCAGATTCATTACTTATTTCAATTAAAAGCTTTTAGCAGCAATACCGCAAATGTGCTTCTAAAATTTTTATCAAATTATTTTGATTACAAATTTAAACTCAATCATTCGTGGACCAAAAAACAAATACATTATTGGTCGACCAAATGACTTTTTTTTCCAGTAAGTGTCCCAGACGTTCCACCAAGTGACCGGTCCACTTGGTGGGTGGTCATTTGGTGGGCCCACCAAGTGGCTTTTCCAGTCGATTCCCCGCAAAAAGTTGGCAGCTTAAATACCTGAGATTTTGTTTAAATTCATCATTTGTCAATTAAAATGTTGATATTGTTATAACTTTATTTTTAAAAATTTTATTAAATAAAAAGTCTTTTATATGGGCTCTTCATTGCTGTTGTTTTTTGGACCTTATTGATTGATGAATATTCTCATACCTAAAAATGCTATCCATGAATAATTAAAAAAACAAGAGAAGAGATAAAAACTCTTATTCAGGTCAATTTGCTCTTTAAAAAAACCATTCCTCGGATAGATCGGGTCAATAAAATACCAAAAACTGCCAGTCAACTTTTTTTTGGACAGAGCAGTTCAAAAAAATAATTGATTGCAAAATAATCTAAACGAATAAAACCGTATCATTGCAAAATAATCTAAACGAATAAAACCGTATCATATATTTTACAAAAGTTTTTTATTAATTTTATTTTAAAAACCATTTTTAAACAAAATGTCCTGCTTTTTCTGTGATAGTTTAAATCATATTTCACAGAATTGCGACATTTATGTTTCTGATGAATCTCGCCAGAAATATATTCGTTTAAGAAATTGCTGTCAGAATTGTTTAACATATTTAGGCAGCAAGAAAAATGTTATGTCATGTTCAAACCTGCAATCATGCAAAAATTATCAAAAATGTTTTATCTGTTTTTCCAAAGATCATCACACTGTTTTTTGTCCTGATCGATTTTCAGGTAAGTTACATTAAAATCTCCTTTAAAAAAATATAAAGGAGAACCGGATAATAATTAAATTCCACATCTTTTTAGCTTCAAAAATTTCTATCCCTAAAATCGATGAAATACTTTTCTCAAAATTTATAAATCTGTTAAACCTTGAGGAAAAATATTCGTTGATTTTTTCATTCCCCGCAATTATTAATTCCATAAAACTAAAGCCACTTACAGTAAGACACCAAAAAGAAATTAATTTTCATGAACTAAAAACGATTTTCAAATATGATTCAAATGTGGTTTTTGCAAAAAATGGTTTTATTTCTGGTGCTAACAGCATTTCTAACGTTGAAGACCCAGAACTGTCGTTATTTATCAAATCAAATGTTTTTAATCTTCAACATTTAATAACTTTTAGACCTCCAATATTGTCATTTGACACATTTTTGCAACTTTTAAGCTCCAAAACAAAATATTTATCATTCACATGCGCAAATTTGTACCCAAAATTTGAGTTGTTCAAACTTTTAAAAAAAGCTCAAAATCTTGAAATGCTTGATCTTCGAGGTTCAAATGTTATAGCTGCAAGTTCATGGCCAGAAAATCTTCTTAAATTATGCAATGCAGATAGTTTAAAAACTTTCCAATTACCAATTGCTGATTTAGATTTTAATATTGAAAGTTTGGCTACTTTTATTCGGGTAAGATTACTAATAATAGCGTAAAAATTAAATATTTTGAATTTTTAGAAAGAATCTGCAAAATTCCTCAACCTCTTTCTATACATTTTTGTTAATCCAAAAACCGAATCCTTTGTAAAAAAGAAAACATGTGATAATTTGAAAAGAAAGCTATCTGATTATTTTATTCCAATCAAATACAAATCTGGTCAACGCTTATCAATCACATATACATTCAATGGTTTCGACAGTCTTTGCTCTGCAGATTTTAAATTGAAAAAAGATTAAAAATTTTGCGTATGTTTGATTAATTATTTTTACAAAAAAATTTTTTTTTATTTTTTTTGCTTATGAAATAAAGAAATTTTAAATAATCAATTTTAATGAAATTAGAAAAGTCGTATAGATATTTTAGATACAAATATTTCCTTAAAAGTGAATTTAAAAAGTTATTCATTCAATTCTGTAATTGCATCTATATTCAGGTGCTTCATCTTTGCCAAAATGTAAATTAATTCCATTTTTTATGTCATGTGTATTTACAATTTCATACATTTCATCCAAAGTATGACCAGGCGAAAATGCAAAGGAAAAATCTATTTTACATTTTGGTGAAACTTTTTCCTGAAAAAATTTAACATTGCTTTTAATCATGCGTCTTTTTTAAACTTACAATTAAAAATTCTAGCAACAATTTTGAATCAAAATTTTCTCCTCTGACATTTTGGAAACTAACAAATTCGAGTTTATTTTGGAATGGCACCAAAATTAGTGATTCAAAAAACGATGTAGTGATAGGATGAGATAGTAAACTGAAAAATTAAATTTCATGCTACAGGAACTCTAAATAGTTTCACCACGAAAACAAAACTCTGCAAACTATACCTAATATTTTTAAGTTTTGGGGTTAATTTTAAAACATCTTCCATTGAAATATCTTTTTTATCAATTTCATCATAAATTTCAACTTTATCAAGCGTAAAATCTTCAACATTTCCATTTCCAATAATTATTTTTAATTCATTAAAAGTCATATTTTGGTGTTGAATATTCACAAATTTTGCATCACATTTGAAAATTTTTGGAATTAATGCTGATAAAATATTTGGATTATCACAAACATTAAAAGTAAAAACTGTACAAATGTAAATCTTTTTATTGTTGCTTTGAGCGATATAAGAAGGATCCATGGTAATTGTTTGTTGATAAATGTTTATTTTTGGCGCATTTTTTCCGTTAATTTTTTCAGCTACAAATCCGTAACAAATTAAAACTGGATATCGAATAAAAAAATATTTGCATGAACATTGTAGCTTTTGTTTCAGAGCAGAATTTGCAGATTCAAAAATATATTCAATTACGGTTTGTTGGAATGAAAATCGTTGATTCAAAGTATTTGCAGCAGTAAAATAACAGGTTATCGGTTTGATTTGTTCAGGTTTTTGTTGAACATATTTTTGATCAGAATATTTAAGGGATGTTGATTCAGGTAAAGAATAAGTTGACGACATATTTCAAGTCAACAAAAACTTTCTTAGTTGCAAATGTGGAAATATTCAAATTTAACATAAAAATGTAAACAATATTTAGCAACAAAAGAAGAAGAAAAAGCAACGTTGCAATAAACTGAGCCTGTTCAAACGTTTAAACTACAAAGTGCATTTTTCCGACGATTAGAAAAAGAAGTACGTAACAAATGCTTCTTTTTTCCAAATTTTGGCTTATTTCTTCATTTTTCTTGTTCATTTTTTTTTTTCAAAAATACCCTTTTAAATTTTTTAAAATATTTTATTCAAATATTTTGCAACTGATTTATCAATACAGGGATGAAAGAAGACTGTATCTTTTAATTTTATTACATTTTTTATTTGTAGAAAGGAAAATTAACACTTTTTAATACTTAATACAGTAATTTATTGACAGCATCTTTGGCATAGTTCAAAAAATTTTGTGAATTTTTTTTTTAAATTAAAAGCAAGTGTGTGCCGAAGACATTTAAAAATAGAAAGTATTGAAAAATAACATAACAAAAACAGAAAAGAAAGCAAAAACTTTGCAGTGATAAAATTTTTGATAATGAAACTAATGAAACAGATCCAAAAAAGTGAAACGTGCATAAACATTTATGTCTTTTTAGAGCTATACAAAAATAATCTTTTGAAATGTGTTGTTTACGATTTATTGCTGAAAAATGCTCTTCTTTTTTTGCATTTTGTATTTGCTGAAAAAATTTTATAAAAATAAGATCACTTTTAAGATTTATGCGTATATAATGTCCACATAATACAAAAATTGCAAATTACAAAATTTGTTTTGATCATATTATTAGCCATTGTTTTTGAAAATAATAGTTATAACAAATCAAATACAAAATATTCAAATTAAACGGAAAAAAACTTAAATAAAATCATTTTTGTAAATCCATGTTTATTTTATTTTTTTACCTTTGCTTTGAATAATATCAATAGCAAATGCATCTCTTATTTTTTTTTTCACATATGTTAAAGAAAAACGGAGAATTGCTTGCAAAAAATACACTTTTTTTTTATTTGGCGCCTTTCAATTCATCATTGCTTTAAAATTAATGTTTTTAGAACAAACAAATTTTGAATTTTTAAATACTTTTTAAAACAGTTTTTTAAGTAATTTTTTGATTTTTTATAATTTTACAAACTTCAAGGATTCTATGACGACGTTAAAGATTGAGCTGATGAAACTGTTTTTTTTCCATGAAAAACAAGAAAAAAGTAGTTTTACACAATTTTAACTACAAAGTAAAAGATTTGAAACTTAGGAACATATAATAAATTTTTGTTTCTTGCTCTGCTAAATCAGTGATTTAAAAAAGAAAAGCTTTTTAAATTGTAACAAAAGCATTAATATTTTATCAATGTCCATAGCTTGGCTTATGAATAAAAATTTTTATAATGTCACTAACCTTGTAAAGTAGGACCGATATCTTTTAAGAGCACTCTACCAGATTATTTGAATTTTCAGAATAAAAGCGTTACATCAAAATTTTTTTTTCAAATTTTTTCGACCCAT
>CABFKO010011535.1:0-11359 GCA_901766855.1 Panagrolaimus sp. ES5
ATGTATACTGCGGGTATTTGGCATCGACTATCAGTTGATATTCATTTTGAAAGGCTTTATGGATTTTATATTTTGCAAGCAAGTTTCACTTGCTGATATGTTTTATCAATTATATTAAAAAATATTTTAGATTTATCTTCCAACTTATACTCTAATCGTTTTATCATGGGTAGCATTCTGGATGGATACGAGGGTATTTTTTCAATAATTAAAAATATTTTAATAAGAAAACATATGTTATTTTTAAGGCACTTCCTGCTCGAATTACGCTTTCTGTTTCAGCTTTAATGGTGATTATTTTTTGGTTGCTTTAAAAAATCTTTTTTACATATGTTTGTTATTATTTTTAGGCTCTTACATTTCAATATGGAAATATTGTCCGTTCACTTCCAAGGGTAACATTTGTTTTTGCATTTTTAAAATAAATATCTAATGAGAAAAGATTTTTTTAGACAAGCGTTGTAAAAGCTGTGGATATTTGGATGTTTTCATGCGTTGCGTAAGTTTCAAAAATCTAAATATTTGGAAGTAAAAAGATAACAACAAATAAAGACACAATGAATAGCAAAAATATACACGTGTAGTTAAAAAGATTTAAAAATCACCTAATTTGGGGATAAGCTTTTTGTCAAAGTTATTTAACGTTAAATCTTTTAAGCCCAACATCAATTTAAAGCTTCTTTTAAATGTTAATGTTCAAACCGCAAATAAAGCTTATGTAAAAATATTTATTGTAAAAAATACTTTTTAGATTCATTTTTTGTAGCTTGTTAGAGCTTGCAATTGTGGCATATAATGATAAATTGGAAGATCAAAAGCAAAGAACAAGAAAAATGTCAACAATTGGAAATATGCTAATTCGAGCGAGTCTTCCAGGAATGGATAAAGGTTTAAAAGATTCTAGACGGTAATATAAAGTAATATTAAACTTTAACTTTCTTCTTATTTTATAGTGGAGCAGTTTTTGGTGAACAAGGAACACGTGATTTATGTCGAAAATTAGCTGCATCTGATCTTGATATTCCAGATCCAGATATGGCACAAATTTTTGATGAAGGAAAAATGCCAACAATGATACCTTCGACTTCATTTCAAAAAATAAGAAAACGGAAACCTGCTTCAGAATTAGGTGCTAAAATTGATAGAATTGCATCTATAACATTTCCAATGGTTTGTTTTTTACCATATTTTTCTAAACAATATTTTTATCTGTAAAAACTTTCAGGCATTTGCGGTGTTTAATTTTTTTTATTGGAGTTATTATCTTTTATGAAATTTCAAACATTTGATGTAATTTTTGTTGTTGTTGTTGATTATTAGTGATAAATGAAATAATAATCATTAAAACTTAACACAAGAAACAAAAAAAAGCAAATTGAGTGAAGAACAATCAAAATTTGAAAGCTTTCAAAAAAAACTTTTTTAAAGAGTGGGTGTCAATTTGCGTCCGTTTTTGAAGAAAAAAATGACTTGAGACTTATTCATCCGTTAAGCGACAAACAATTTAAACTAGCTAAAAGATATATCTGCAAGATGAGTCCAGAAGGTGGGAGTGACCGCGGCAACAGAAAAAAAAAGTCATAAGATCACAGCTGTTCAAAAAGTGTTAAAACTTTTTTTTCCTTCCGTCGTTTCAATATTTCACAGTTTGGCAAAAACCAGTTTCTTCTTCCTTTGTCAAATTGCTTTTATATCCAAGTTTTGGCTAAAAATATAAATTCTGTATTCGGAATTTTGAATTTTAAAAGGCTTGATAAAATAAGAAGAACAAAGCTTTAAAAAAATTATTCTGCTATTTTGTTGTTTTTGCTACGTAGAAAAAAGTTTATATCATATTTTCGAGTAACGAATAAAAGCTAATAATCTCTTCTTCTTCAAAGTGCCTTTTTGCAAGTTCTTCAGGGTTATTATATAACTAACTACACAAGTAACCAACCGGTAAGTTGTAGCATATTCTTTTTTCCTCCGAAATTTGCAGCAGCAAAAAAAACGAATGTTGCGCATTCATCTTTTCTTTATTTTTCCGGTTGCTGATTGTTGACGTACAAAAAAAATTATTCACTCAATTGACTCTCATCTGCCTGTCAAAAAAAACTTACTTACCTTTTTCCCTCAAAAGATTGCATTTATCCCCCCAGACATTTTTTTCCTCAATTTTTATTTATTTTAATGTTCTGAAAAAAGAAAATTTTAATTTAACAACTTTTTTTCGTGTTTTGATTTTAAAAAAATGTTGTCTTCATCCATCTATATCTATGTATTTTTTCATTTTCATTTCTATTGTTTGTGCTGCTTCTTCTTTTTTGCTGCTTCCATTTTTCCTTTTTTTTTGAATCTATATTTTTGTACGGCTAGTTCAAAATATCTTTGTTAATTAAGAGAGCAAAAGAGACAAAAAAAAGTTAAGTCTTAAAGAATGTTTTAGTTTCTTTTGAGACTAAAACGACCAATAAGTGAAACAAATAAAAAAAAAGCAAGAAAGAAAGAAGAAGAACATTAGCTTTTGGTGTGTGTTTTAAAGCGCGCAACAACTAAAATCTTATTGTTCGACAACCGTTTAAGCTAATGATTTTTTTGTCAATTTTTTCATTTTTGTTTAAAGTTGTAATTTTTGAACTTTAAAAAAAGTAATAATATTCATCAAATTCGTATTAACTTTATCACTTTGATTACTGTAACTTGTTTTTTATTGTATTAAGCGATAAAAATAAACCAATACTGTAGTTTTAATTTGTATGTTTAAATTGTTTTTAATGCTGTGTTTGTATGTGTTTTCATCATTTTAACTAATTTTTAACCATTTTTATTATTTTGTTTTTTTACCATCTGCAAATTTTCTATTTATAAATTTTGTGCGCAGCCCGGTGTTTTTGCGCAGCGATTTTCACTTTTTTTTCTTTTGCTTGCATCCGAAGGATAAAAAGCTCGATTACACCAAAAACTCTTGTTTAACAACAAAAGGATTTAAAAGAAAAAACAACCTCACTTTTTTCTTCTGTTTTTCAAAATTTATTGTTTTTAAGTTTATTGGGTTTTTTTCGAATTTGTTTTCTTATTTTGATCTTTTATTTTTGAAATTTTCAAATCACCTTTGTTTTTTCACTTTTTTGAAATCTTTTCTAGTTTATTAAAATCAATTTTGTACGTCAGAAAACTTTGAACACATGTGCTTCAATTACCTCATGTTTAGTACTGCCATCAACTGCTTTATTTTAATTTCTGTTGATCAGATTTTTTTTGATTTCCTAGACCATGTTTATTGTTTTTAAAAATATATATTTTTCGAAATTTTCATTAATGAAACATTTTTTTGTTTAAACTTTGACCTAAAACTTTTGGAGTAATTTTTTTATTTATTACTCATTCATTTCATTCATTGCAAGGAGAAAGGTAAAAAATGTATAACAGTTGTACACATCTTTTTCAATTATGGCACAAGATATTTTCAATTTTTCTATAGCCATATGTCCGTTTAATAATGCCGATATCTCTTTTTTCTTTTTTTCTTTTTTTCTTTTCCTTCTATCCCTGATGGTTAGGCCGTGTGTGTGATATCTTCAAAAAAAAAGAAGGAAAAAGAAAAGAGAAAAATCTCAACAAATCTTATAGCTTACTTTTTCTTCTTTATTTTCTCTCTTTTGCGGTCTAAGCTTTTTTTGTCCGCTTAAAGTTTGTTGCTTTATCCATTGAACAAGTTAAAAATCAGGGGGGCCTCTGGCAGGAGTAAAAAAGAAAGAGAAAAAGAGAGATTTAGTTTTTTTTTCGCATACAACTAACTACTATTTGAAGATATTATAGATAAACGTGTGCGTGCTCCCGGGGACGTTGCAGCTAACTTTTGTGAAGACCGATCACTGTGAAAAAGAGAGAGAGTGTTCACCTTCTACTTTTTTTTCTTGTTCCACAAAAATATATATCCCTCGATTAAAAAATAGAGAGAAAAGGATAAAGAAAAAAGAACCCTGGCGGAATGCCCGGTCGGTCCGTAGAATGGAAAAGCTAGCTGATTTTTTTTCTTCTTCCGTAACAATTGACTTCAGTATATATTTTTTTCTTATCTCTTTTAACTCAAGGTCTTAGTCAAAACCTCTTGAAAGCATATTTTGCTTTTGATTTTAAGCTTTGAAGAGCTTTTTCGCTAACAGAAGTAAAAGTGGAAAAAAACAGGAAAAATTACAGAAATTTTTGAACTTCTTTAAACTTTTTAAAACTACATTAATTTTGGTAGTGTCTTTCTTTCTAAAAAAGTTTGGCATACTGTAACATTTCGTAACTACTTTTTTTATCAAAACTGATTTGTCATAGTTCTTTTTGAAACATTTTAAAAAACATTTAATATTTTTTATCAGCTGTTTAACTCGTTTGCAAAATAACCCCTCACGCTGATGATGATTTTTTACTGACAAACGTTTTATCCCTTTTGTTCCACTTAACTTTTTTTTACCTCTTTCACGAGTCACTTGTTGTGTTCCCTTTCATCCCCCCTATTTTTTCTTTTGGACCTTTTTTTTCAAATCGCCAAAGGCTCTCACTTTCTTATATCTTATTTTTTTGCGTAAAGCTTGTTAACGGGATAAAATTGCTGACAGATGGTGTAGAAGTATCATTATTTCCACAGGTGTCTTTGCTTCATATCTCTCTTCCCTTTTTTCATTGTTTTTGCGCCGAGGCGGTTGTCTTGATGAGTATATTGGCATACTGATCGATCACCAAAAACTTACTCCGTTAGTTAGTTAGCTCTTTTTCTTATATTTTTTTTCATATTGATGCGGCTGTCATTATTGCTAGACACGAGATTGGACCTCGTACAGAAAAAAATGATGGCAGCATCAATTCTAGTTAACAAAGAAGCGGGAAATGTGATTTCATTTTTTTTGCAAATGACTTTGTTCTATCTTTTTTTTCATACAAGCCTTAATGAACCATTGTCCTACACTTTTTTTTATCAAATGTTTTTGAATTTACGAGTTTTAACATTTTTTTTCCTCTGACGTTTTGAAATTTAAAAAAATATATTTTTATAGGACCCTCATTTTTATCACCTTTATAAGGTGAAAAGCCATGACAATTGGAGCCGGTGGGGCGGTAGTTGGAATGGCTACCGTCAGTGGTGGAGGACCATCATCCCGATCAAATAGTCGAACAAAAAATGCTACCCGTATAAGTAGTTCAAAAATTAAACATGGTGGAAGTTCCGGTGGTGCTGGATCATCAAGTGCTGGAGGGCATCCATTTGCGGGTGCTGATCCAAATGCCCCTAAACGAGAAATCAAACAACGATTTGAGATAACAAAAAAATTGGGATCTGGTACTTATGGTAAAGTTTCACTTGCATATGATCATAAATTTGATAGAGAGGTGCGAAAATATTTTTTCAACAGCTCTAATAATTAACAAAAAAAATTTAATTTTAGGTAGCTGTAAAATTAATTAAAAAAAGTGCAATTGAAAATAAGCAAGATCTTGTACGAATTCGTCGAGAAATTCGAATTATGTCAGCGCTGAATCATCCAAATATTATTCAAATTTTTGAAGTATTCGAAAATAAAGACAAAATTATTTTGGTAATGGAATATGCAAGTGGCGGAGAATTGTATGATTATGTAAGCAAAAATGGTTCATTACCAGAAGGTGAAGCTCGTAGAATTTTTCGTCAAATTACTTCTGCAGTACTGTACTGTCATAAACATAAAGTTGCACATCGTGATTTAAAACTTGAAAATATTTTACTTGATGTAGATAATAATGCAAAAATTGCTGATTTTGGTTTATCAAATTATTTTACGGAAAAAATTTTACTTACAACATTTTGTGGTTCACCACTTTATGCTTCACCAGAAATTATTAATGGTACACCATATCGTGGCCCAGAAGTTGATTGTTGGAGTTTAGGAATTTTACTGTATACATTAGTTTACGGGTCGATGCCATTTGATGGACGGGATTTTAATAGAATGGTACGACAAATTAAACGAGGTGCTTATTATGAACCAGATACTCCATCAACTGCATCAATGCTAATAAGAAATATGTTACGTGTAAATCCAGAGCGACGCGCGGATATTGATGATATTGCATCACATTGGTGGTTAAATTTAGAAGAAAATATGCCAGTTATTCAAGAATTACCTGAAAATCAAATTACTGATTATACTCCATTACCAGAAAGAGCTGAAACAATGATCGTTCAAGATCTTGCCGATGAAACGGATGTTTTCATGGAATTTGGACATTTAAGTAGTGAAACTCGAAAGAAAATTGAAGAATTCCGACGACGTCGAAAAGAAGCTGAAGAATACAATGAAAATTCACCAATTAAACCACCAAAGGCAAGAAAACTTGATGACAAAAGTGCACCTGAAATGACATCAAAAGAGAAAAGTTTACGACATGAAATTCAAAAGCCGCCACCTCTTGATCTAAGTGCAGATAAAAGGAATGAATTTAGTGATCCGTTGGAAAGATTAAGACAACTTGAAAATCGATTACAAGGAAATAAAGCTGGAAGTAGTTCACCAGGAAGGCAAACACCAGTTGATAAAACTGCAACTCCTACAAAACAACCCGGTACACCAACAACACCTAAAAATCCTCGGCTTTCAAATTTCCCATTACCTGCTCAACCTGCAAGCCCACAAATTCAACAAAAATTAAAAGCTATTGAACATGCTGATGAACCAAGCACAAGGTATGTAATTTAAAATTAACATAATTTTTTGAAAAAAGAAGTTTTTTTACAGTACCAAAAAATCAAATTACTTTGCTTCTATTGCTGAACCAAAACCAAGTACTGCAGCTGCATCATCATCATCAGCATATAAACCAATAAATACGGATAATTGGCGAATTGAAATTGATTCATTGAGTTTATTAATGAATCAAGTATTAGAACAAATGGAAAAGGGTCCTGTAAGTATGAATTTGGTTGCAAGAGTCAAAGCGCATCCATTTTATGATCAACGTCCAATGGTGAAAGAACTTCTTGAATCAATTATTGCTGCACAACCAAAATCTGTTCAAAAACAAGCATCAAAAATTATTCAACAACAATCACAAGTAAAATTTTAAAGCTTATCTTATAAAGAAAAATATACTGTACCCCAAACTTTTTAGGATATTGTAAGAAGACAAATTTCAAATCATAATATTGCTGGTGATAAAAAACTTCCTGATGTTGTTCCAGCTTCTCAAAAATCCCCTCCACAACCTGCTCCCCCAACAATTGGTGGAAAGATTTCAAATAATACTGCAGCTGCTGCACTTAAAAGCAAATATCAGGTTCAAGAATTACCTATTAAAGTGGATTTGAAATCTATTCATAAGCCTCTTCTTGAAGAACGTCCCTGGCACAGCGTTGAGGTAGAGTTTTTGAGGCGTCCGTTCATGGTGTTGTTCAATTCTTTTTTTAAATGTTTATTTATTAAACACTTTGTTTTTTAAAAAAAGCTTATGTTATATATTAAATTGTTATGCCTCAAAAATTCTATATTTGTGCTCCAAAAAGTAACAAACAATAACATGGGCAAAATTTATATTTAACAAAGAGTGTAAAAAATTGCACAAAACTGATTTTTTAACAAATTTTATATTTTTTTAGGTTGGATTTGAAACAGATGAAGATTCATCAGAAAATCCAGAACAAAGTTCAAAGGTAGAATTAACAAAACCAATTGGGGCTACACGAGAAGTAAAATCTGAAGGTGAAATTGATGATGAAGAAGATGAAGATGAGGAGGAAGAAGATGAAGAAGAATATGAATCAGATATTGATGAATTAGCGGAAGTTGTTGAACAAGTTACAACAAGTAAAACTACTGTAATTCCACAAGCACCAAAAATTGTTGAAAATCTTAGCAAAGATTCTCCAAAACGTGAAACTCAGCAAGCTCCTGTACCGGTATCAGCAAATCATTTATCAACATTTGATAGAGGTTTATCAAAGCGACAAAGTAAAGGAAAATACCAAGTTTGTTGATTTGATAAAGTTGAATGATTAAAACATAAAAATAACATTTCAGCATAATCATGTTGAACTTTATGGTCGAGGTGTTTCAACAGAAGCTGAAAGCCCACCACCATCAAAGCGACGAATTGGTGGCCCTCAACCAACACCTGATCAATCTCCTGTATTATTTGATAAAGCAAAAAAATATATTATGAAATATCCTGATAAATGTGAAGATAGTGATGAAGAAAAGAAAAAAGCGGCAACAAAGAAAAAGAAGGATTGGCTAAAATCTCAAGATCCAGATGTTAATAAAAATGATGCTTCAAGGTAATTCTGAACTTGAAAAAAAAACATTTTAAAAAATGATAAGAATTTTTTGCAGACGTGGCTCTGAACCACCACGTGATCCGCCCACAATTAAATCAGATGCTGAAGATGAAGAATCAGAATATGAGGATGAAGAAAGTGAAGAAGAGAGTGAAGAGGAAGAAGAAGGAGATGTCGTTGTTCAACAACATCGTACTTCAATTATTGGTTATCGAACAATTACTCCAGCTGGACCAGATGGTGTTAAAAAAGCTGCCCCAATTGTTCCTGTACGACCACAATCTTCAGTAACTCAAGATACACCACCAACCAAGAATGCTTCTTCAACAAAACTTTATTCTTCTCCAGCCATGAATGGTACAACAAGACCACAAGATTCATCAAAAAAACCTATTCAAGCTGTACAACCTGCAAGTAATGCTATGAAAGAAACAGCTCCTATCATTCCTTCAACAATTACAACTCCTGCAACACCAATTACAACCAAGTTAGTAATTACTTTCAAAAAAATTTATTTTTCAACTAATATTTCTATTAATCTTGCTTCTTTTTTTTCTCTGTCCTATCTCTTAACATACGGTAACAAAAAAACGTTCGAATGTGATTTTCAGTACTGAATATGGTGGCATACAAAAATGGGAAAGTGCTGCAGCATATATTCGTCGAAAGAATAGAGAGCGACGTTTACGAAATCGAACTATTGGAACACCTGATGAAATTATTTTACGGTAACCTTTGTTAATCGTTAATCGTTGCGCTTTATTCGTAGCCAATATTTTTGAAAGTCATAACAAAAATATGCTTGTTTTAGACCCCCTGTTGAACCAGAAGAACCTGTTGCACCAAAAAAGAAGGAAGAAGAACCACCTAAACTTGGTAATTAAAAAATAATTTTTAAACTTTTTAATTATCTTTTAAATTTTTAAGCAACTCAAGCTTCTCCAAAAACTGGTTACACTCGTCCAAGTTATTTAGATGAACGTAAAATGAATGAATATCGTCCACATAATTATATTGATAGAAGAAAATCATTCCATGAATTGAGTCCTGGTTTTGAAGAAGATCGGCATTCACCTGGTTATAGCTATGATCGACAACCACGTTATGGAGCGACAACAAATCGATATGAGGATGAATCATTAGATAATTGGATGAATACTAGAAATAGATTTGAAGTATATCAAACCCGAGCTGAAAGAGCTGCTGAAATGAATACAGGTGGATACAGTTATCGACCAACAGCTTCATCATATTGGCATAATGATCGTCCAACAAGTGCATATATCCCTGGGGCATATAAGTCAAGATTTGATGATAACTTTTCATATCGTCGATCAAATTATGATACTGAACGGCCAGGTTCGTCCTAATTAGATGTTGAACAAAAACTTAATCAAAGTTATTTGTAGTGACACCAGGAACAGATTATTCTACTCCAAGTACTACAAGTTATTATCCTCAAACTTCAAGCATTATTCAATCAGATACCAGCTCAACAACCAGCAAAGAACCCTTCCTTTCACGTTTTAGACCTGTTACCCGTAGAATAGGTTCAGCACTTCGTGATTCAGAAGCAAGAAAAGCAAGGGCTCGTTCACAATCAACTGAACGAAAGCTTTCCCTCAAGGATGAAAATGATCAAAGTAAAATTAAATATTTTTAAAAGTTGAAATATAAAAAGTGTTTTTATAGGTTTTAATCCCCGTTTAATGACACCTGAAATTGGATCATTAGCTGGTTCAGAGAGAAGTGATTACAGTTATATCAATTATCATGACACTGCCTCTGGGCGCATATCACAACCTCGAGAGCCTGATGTTTCATTAACACCAGCTCGAGGAATTCTTAAAAATAAACAAGTAATTTTAGTTTAATCTTTTTCAATTTTGCTTATCAATCATCTCTTTTAGGCATCAGATTTAGAGCCAAGAGCAACTTCAGTTAAAGGAGATTCAGGTTTGTTTTTATTTTTCTTTGCCTCCTTTTTGTCGCTTTCTTCTTTTTTTGGATTGGTCCTATCTTACTTTTTTTTCAAGCACACTTTTGCACTCTTTTTTTTCGCTTTTCATTTTATTATTTTTTTCTGCACACTTTTTTAATTATTTCATAGAATCCAAAAATCTTACAAGAAAGCGCAACCCCTGGAAAAAAAAGTTATTTTAGAAACTTTTTTTAAAGGCGTGAAACAAATCTTTGGACGTCTTCGGCGACATTTATCACATGAAAAAAGTCCCAGTCCTATGCATTCTTATAGCAGATATGGATCATTGGGTCCATCATCATATAATCCAGTCAATTATGAAGAAGGTGGTTCGTGTGAATGTTTTTTTTGTTTTTTTGTTTTCTAATTATTTTTTTGTTGTTAATTGTATATTAATATAGCACTTCAAAAATTTTTGTTGTCCATAGAAAAATAGAATTTGTGTTGTTTGATTTATTTAACCCATGTAATCTTTTACCAATTGATTTTTTAGGTAGAGGAAGAACTCCAAGCGGAGCTGCAGCAGATTATGAAGCAGCAAATAAAAAGCGTGGATTTTTAAATATGAACAGACGTCGCACAACAGAAGTACGAATGGGACCTGATGGAAAAATTATTACTAATGGATATGGTGCTGCAGCTGCCGCAGAAGAAGATTACAAACGTCCTCGATCACCAATTGATCGAATAAAATCATTATTCCGAAAATCGAAAGATAATCTTAGTACTGCCCCAGGTTCAACTGTATCATCAACTTATCACAGTTATAATCCAGCGGGACCAAATTCAGCATCATCAAGATTTAGTACAAATGATAAAATCTTTGGAAGTTATCCATCCTCCACACAAAGTACTTCACATCAATTTAAACGTTATACTGGCGGTAAAAGTATGTTTAAAAAAATATGATTTTATGAAAATAAAAATAAATACATAAACTTTAGCAGCTACAAATTTTTCAACTCCATCTTCAACAACAACACCGACAACAAACCGTTACAGTAATTATGCGCCAAGCGTTCCTACCCGTCACTGGTATGAAGATTCGCATCTCTATTAAACATTTTTGCTCTCAATTATTTTTATAAAAATTTTTTTAAACA
>CABFKO010011557.1:0-11341 GCA_901766855.1 Panagrolaimus sp. ES5
GAAATTATTTTTATCAAAATATCCAAATTTTGTGGAATTGATGTAAGCCTTGATGGATTACAAAAAACTTCTGATGGTTGTCAAAAAATTATTGATTGCTATGATTTCACTGGAGTCGGGGACGTTGATACTTCTGTCATTCGAGAAATGGATTCTGAAAATATTTTAATTGCTTTAAGTGGTCGAAAATTAAAAGTATGATCCAAAGTTTTTGTCTTATATAAATTTTAAAATTATTTAGATTCCAACAAAATGGAAAAATCCATCAAATCAATGGCATTTAGGCCTGAAATCTTTATTCACGCCAATGCCAACGCCATTAAAAAAAGTAAAAAAATATGTATTTAAAAAATTGCCAGAAATTGATTGTATTGTTTGGTTTAATGGCGAAAAATGGGTTGCTTGTATTGATACATTTGAAGAAGCAGATGATATTTTAGAAAATGCAAAAGTTCTTACAAATTTTCGAGATGAATATGATTACCACACTTTTTTGTATCACCTTGACCTTGTTGTTTACTGTATTTCTATCAATGATGAAGGAAATTTACTTTTTACACCATATTGTGATCATGCAAGTTTTGTTTCTCAAATTGCCGCCGCACATTTTCCTGAAAATCCTAAAAATGATGGTTTAGCTCCAAAAGCACAAATTATTTCAATGAATGTTGCGGATCCAAATGAAAATAATGAGGTTAACTATTCTGCCCTTAAAAAAGCTGTGAGTTTTTTATTTAACTTTAAATTTATACAATTTTATTTAACACATTTAAGCTCTTAAAATGCATTGAAATGAAAGTGGATATTATTAATTTTTCGATTAATATTCTCGTTGGGTAATTTACTAAACATTTTTTATTTCAAATATTTTTAACCATTAAGGTTTTTAGGAGTGAAGAAATTGAGAATTTAGTTAATGAAATGGCAAAAAAACATAATATTTTAATTTTTAAAACATCAGGAAATTGTGGTCCTCTACATTTTACAGTTTGCAAATTTGATTTATATGTTGAAGATTCAACTTTCACCATTGGAGAATTATTAACAAATGATATCAGAAATAAATTTTATCATATTAATGACATCTTGTTACTACTACATATTGTCTCATCTTTTTCTTCAAGAGGTCCGGGATTAAATGGAAGTCGGGGTTTAGATTTTGTTGCACCAGGGATTGCAATTGCTGATATTCCAAGATTCAATGATGAAAAAAATGCAGGTTTTTGTGGAACAAGTTTTTCAACTCCGAATGCCGCAGGAGCTGTTGCATGTTTACTTTCAGCTTTAAAAGAAAATTCTATTCAATTTTCACCTGCTTCCATTAAATTTGCATTATCTAAGACAGCTACTTTACAAGAAAAAAATGGAAATAAATTGGAATTTGGGCATGGAATTATTCAAATTTATGCAGCTTTTGAATATTGCAAGAATAATATGATAGATTTTAAAGGACCTTTATCTCGTTTAGATGGAGCGGCCGAAGGAATTGTTTTCATCAAAGGAAAAAATGAGATAGAACGAAATGTTTGTTTAAAAGAATTTTTTAATATTGCTGATGATGATGAAATTTTAAACAAATTGACTTTAAACATTCCGGCCAAAGCTCAAAAGTTTATTGCTGTATCAGAAATTGATAAAAATGCATCATTCTTAATTAAAATCGAAACAAATAATTTGGAAGCAGGAAGTTTAAATTATGCCGAAATTGAAATTATGGATTCATCAAATAAAATTATCAATTATATTCCGATTACTGTAATTATTCCGTTAAAAGTATCTCTCGAAAATGATAATTATAAAGTTCAAAAAGAAATTATTTTAAATTATGAAATTCCAGTCCATATTTTTATTGATTCACCTTTTAAAAATGCAAAAAAATATGAAATTAAAATTACTACCTTGAAAAAAGAAATTAAAACAACAAATGTTTTCATTAAATATTCCATCGAAGATGACGTTATCAAAATTGGAAATAATAAAAACGAAATTAGTGAAATTTCTCAAGAAAAAGTCCGATCCCTTAAATATAACCATGTTGATGAGATTTTTAAAATTCATGAAATTTGTTTTTTTCAAGCACCTGGTTCACCTGCAAATCAAAAGTTTTTATTGGAATTTATTTTTAATGATGAAAATATCTGAATTACACTACAAATTTGATATAAGTATTCTGTGTTTGTTATAAAATTTTGAAAATCTGATAAAAATATTTTTATCACCTTGTAGACAGAATTTATCTTTTCGAAATAAATAATTCTTTAAAATTCATGTAATTGACATCCGAGATTTTTTAGAGTTCAACAGAAATTGAATAAAAAATGCAATACAAATGTTTTCATATTTTTAATAACATATTCAACTTAATAAGATACAACAAAAAATTGAACTGCTTTTAGGATACCATTTTTCGTTACATTTTTTTTTTCTTATATGACTGGTTAGTTGACAACGGAATCTAATACAAAAGAGTGTACTTGTTTCACGTTAAAAATTATTCTTTTTGTTAACATACTTTAATAGTTTCTGCTCCCCCGTATGTTCATTCGATTTAATTTTCGTATCCGCATTTTTAGAAAATATTTTGGACAGAAAAGGGTTACAATATCTGTAGGATGATCTTAATAATTCCCGCCTAAAAATATTCGAGAATAATTTTATAGTTTTTTTTATTCATGTACAACAGTTTGGACGACAAAAAAGGTACACCATTTTTATACCGCTGCCTTTTCTCAAATGTTCCCAATTTTTCACATTTTTTTGTCATCGCGTTTTCTTTCTCATCATTTTTTCAATTCTTTATGCAAATTATTATTTGAACAAGTGCAACCCCTTCAAAATGGATTATATTAAGTTTGACCATCTCAATCATTCTCTTTTTGATTTCTTCAACGCTTTGAAACAACTCGCTTTCTTTTTTTTTCTCTGTCGTCGTTGAAGCATGGCTCATTCAATTCTTCCTCCTTCTGATATTGCCGCCGCCGTACAAGCTGCTGGTACCAACAAACATATTTTCAATGCTCCATATTTATATGTCAAGGTTTGCTTCTTTTTTTCTTTCACGTAAATGTCAGGATCTCATATATCCCTACTTTTTTTAGGTTGTCGGTATCCATGATCAAGATGATGATACTAAAACTGCAATTGGAATTGATTATGGTATGTGCCTTTTTATACATTGTTATACATGTTTATATATATTTATTTTTTAAATTTTATAGACACAAAAACTGCTCGACATTTAATTGATGATGATTCTTCACTTTCAACATGTCATAATATTTTGAGTGATACTCGAACCGTTGGAAATATTGTTAGTGATGTTAATACTGCTCGTGATATCAATGAAAAGGGATGGATTGAATATATTTTTGATTTTCTTTTTCCTATTGGTTCTTCAGAAGATGCAAATGGAATTCATCAAAAATTTAATCATACTGAATTTATGCCTTGTGGATCAGCTGCTTTTGGAAAGAAATAAAATATTTTTATATATATATTATTGTACTGAATTGATTTTGTGTATAAAACTAATGTGTATGTGTATAACTGATGTAATAGAGAAAGAAAAATAAATTATATTGATTTTTTTTTTGATGGTATTACTGTAGGGGTTGGGGCAAAAGTACAGTAACACTTTTTGTTAAGATATTGAAAAAAGTTTTTATTGTTTCTTGAAGCGATTCTTTAGATTTGAAACAATTTAACTTTTGTACAGTATGATTGTCAGATTAAGATGTTGCCAAAATGCGTGCTTAATTTTGAACCGGATGTTTAATTTTTTTAATCAAATTAAAGTTTGATACTACAACTACCGTATACCAAATAATTAAACAACATTTTTATATACAATTTTGACTCCGATAATTGTTCATACAATTTAATTAAATCTTCCCACGTCTGCTAATTAAATTATATAGAATGTGTTTATTTGGGTGTATTCCATGATTTTTGATATGCATTAAAATAAACATCCGTATCTGGCTTATTTACAACATTTCTTGATGGATGAACAATAACTGTAAATAATCTTTCTTTTAAAGCTGGCGCAAAACATGCCAATTTTTGTACTAATGTTCCATCGGTAATACTTGGAATAAATAAACTTAATACTACAAGTACCGTATATCCCTTAAATATTAATATTATTATTATTACAGTAATCTTATCTTATATTAGATTTACCAAATGTGTTGATAACATTCGATTATTAAATGGAATTGTAATTCCAAGAGCATCAATTATTGAAGCAGAAGCTAAAAGGCTTTGATAAAACCAATTTGCTAAAGCTGATGGCAAAATTACATGAAGAAATCGAATATTTTCATTTACCTAAAAATAGACATTTTTTTGCAAAACATGTTTTTTGATGAAAATTGATGATGAAAAAAGGACAAAAATGCTACAAAAAGTAAAACATACTTGATATCTTTCTGCAAGACTTAATTCAATACTTAAACGTCGGCGTCGAAGTTTTCGATTATAGTAACGAATTAATAAACATATCTAAAAAATATTTATATATGAAATTACTGTAAATTAAAAATGGGATTATTTTTTGTGAAACAATTATTCTTGGAATTTTTTTGCTTATTTTTAATTTTTGACGTTTGTTTGAAATTTTTGGAAAAATGATTCATTTAGAAATAAAAAAGCTAAATGTGAATGTGTAGACAAGATCATTTATAAACAAAAATTGTATTCATTATTTTTGTGTGAAAAAATTATGAATTTGTTGTGTCAAAACTACAGTAACCCATTTAGTGCATATTACAGTAAAAAAGACTCTAAAATATTGCGTCACTATAAAAGTGATGCAATATTTTGCAAGCTTTAAACAAGGTTTATTCTTCTTTTTGGTAATATTAAAAAACTTAAAAAAACGGAACTCCAAAATTTGCAACAATTATTTCCTCATTTTTAAGTTCATCGAAACACATTTTTAATTGATAAAAGCTAAAGTCCAATGTACACTGTTAAACAACAATTAAAACGTAAAACTTAATAAAAACAATCGTTGAAATTTAATAAATTATTATTTTCTACAGTATCCCCATAACAATATAAACTAACCGTGAAAGATACAGAATCAATAAAAAAAACCATTCCAGTAAGTTTGATTTTGGTTAAATTAAAGCGATAATATGCAATTAATTGTAAAACTGGACAAATTATCTGTAATTATTTTATAATTTAAGATATCGAAAAAACTTTTCCTCTTTTTAAGGAGAAACATTTTATTTTAAAAAAATAGAAGCTTACTAAAAATAAGCACATAATTATACTTCGTAAAATATATCTTGTATATGTTTTAATCATAAATGTTGCAATTCCACGTTCAATTACAGCTCCAAAAACAGAAAATCGAAATAGAAAAGCACCATAGAGAAGGAAGAAGCGAGCATATGTTCCACCGTGACTCCAATCATCCAAATATGAAAGTTTATTGGTAAAAAGTGAAAAATTTGCAAATGAAAATACACCAAATGAAATTGAGCCTAAGCCAGCAAGCCAACCAAGGGTTGCAATTTTCATTGTTGGATTTGGCATTCCTTTAACATAATGTGAACATAAAACCACAATCAAAAATGCCAAACTAAAGAAATTTATTCCAACAATTAATGAAAGCATTGAAATTTCAAATATTTCCAACATTTTTAAAACAAAATAAGAATTGTTTAAAGAATTTTATCAGCAACCGTTTATTAAAAAAAATATATATAAAATTATTGTAACATATAAAAACACATTTATTTCAGAAAAAATTGGTGTTCATTTAAGCAAAAAGAAAAAAAAGAGACAATTAAAATACAAAGAAATAATTACGTTTTTTAATAATTAAAATACAAAGTACTTTGGAAGTGTTGAAAGGTGTATAAATTATGAGATTTTAAGATCAGTTACTGTAGTCAAAAAGAGAGAAAAAACGTGTTCAAAATAATTAAATGTAACAACTTATAGATTTTTTTTGAATACGGTATAAAAAATCTTGAAATTAAAATGCAGGTTGAATTACGGTAGCAAATAAATTTAAAAAATTTGCAAAAATTTATAGTAAAATTTTGTTGAACACTTTTTAGTATACATATTTTCAAAAATTACTGTAATGGAAAATGTTACTGTATTTTTAAATAAATTTATCTATTCTTTTTAGTGGTTACGGTAGCTTACTGTAGACTCCCGTAATTTTCATGAATTTTACACAACTTTGCTATTTTTTGTTCAACAATTTTTTTCTTTTAATGGTTTCCCTTTTTTGTCTATTCGGAAATCATTGATAAATGAAAAATTAATTTATTGTTCGATAAATTAAATCAAAATGTGGTCTCTTCTTTCTTTTCTTTATTTCATTGCTGTTTTCATCACTACATCATCATCTTTCTATTTACTCCCCTAAAACATTGATTCATTTTAATAAAAATAAATTTTTCAGAGTTTATATTTTCAAAACATTCTTCCTTCTGTTTTTCATCTTCTCTCTCCCCCGATTTCCTCTTTTTTTTCTTCGTCATTGAATTTCATCTTTCCTCTAAATTGAGACCTCTCACACTTTTTTTTCCATAGCAACAACAACAATTTTTAACGTTGGTCAAAAATAACCTAGGTTTTTTTAAAAAAAATTTTGTTTTTATTTTTGATTTCAAAAGCTGCGAATGTTGTACTTTGAGATTCAATGTATTTTTAGTCACTCAATAAAATTTACTAAGCCTAAGCTTTTTAAAAATTATTTTGTAATAAATATTTTTTTCACACTGAATCATTCATTGTCTATTATTATTATTGTACAATTTTTTTTCATGAACATTTGTGGGAGATCATCACCATAAAAAATTCATCATCACTTTTTTCTTCCAAAAAATGCTTTAAAAATGAAATATAAAAATGAAATTTATATCTATCATTGACATCCATCCCATAATGTTGAAGGCCCAACTGGTTCTTCTTCGGCCTTCTTTTTCATGGTTTGCGCACGCAGACAACAAACAAAAATTGAGCCTTCAACATTGCATTTGAGCTGTTCAATGGCTGGCCTTGCTTTTGCTGCTGCAGCTACAAACTATTTTTTCGTCCTTTGCTACTGCTTTGGTGGATGGAATAAATGTTTTTTGACGTCTCATTTCTTTGTTATTGTTATTTTTTTCGTGTTATTTTTTTGCTACTGCTACTGCAGTTGTTGCATTTCTATTTCTATTTTCTATTCTTGTTGTTTTTCTCTTTAGTAATAGAGCAAAAAAAGAAAGAAAAGAATTGACTGACAGACTCAATTAACGTTTTACATTTTTTCAAGCTTTGCAACTGCGACGATCCTTTTTTCCCATTTTTTCAAACTTTTTCACTTTTTATTGATTATATTTGTTGCTGCTGCTGTTGAAGTTGTTGTTGCCATTTAAACTTTGTCAATATTCTCGTTTTTTTAAATAACATTAAAAAAAGAAGAAAAAAGAAAAGTTAAAGGCCAATGAACCATTTTATAATTTTATTAAATTACTTTCAATTTTTTTGTGTTAAATAATTTCTTAAATTCGTTGAATTTTTTGAGATACCCAAAATTTTACCTTTCACTTTCACTCTTTTTATTTCTAATGTTTATTTAAAACACTTTTTATTTCACATCTTCCCTTTTTTACGCATCCATTTTCGTTTACATTCATATATGCAATATGTACAACACACAACCGTTCTTTTTTGCTCTACGAATATTGATCACTTTTTTATATATGTTGCTTTTTTAGATATGTTATAACATACATCTTTCAAACTTGGATTTACGCCGGACAAGTGTTGTTATATTCAAGACATCGAAATCTTGTTAATACTACTTTTTGACCACTTGGCCGCGATCAACAAAAAATTATTTGTACAATTTATTTTTCACGTAAAAAGTCAGAGTTTATTTTATTTTTGTGGGATTTATTTGAAAAATTGATACGATAAAAATCAAAAATGCCTGTAAACATCTCAATTGCCCGAGTTATCGGTGATATTGTAGTTTTGGTAATTTGTGGTAAGCTGCTTTTTTAATAGTGGATTGGGTATATCCCGTAAATTTTCAGCAGTCCCTATGTTATTCTTCCACAAGTGGGTCAAGCCCTACAAACGTGGATTTTATTGGTATTGTTTTTTATTGTTTTAATTTGACAACTAAACTAAATATTTTTAGTGATGATGAATCAATTCGATACCCATATTTGCCGTCTACAGTATCAAGACAAATGCTTATATTTATTGGTTTAGTGCTTCCAATTATTTTGGTAAAATACTACTATCATATTTTGTTTTATACATTCGATATATTTTAGATATTTTTAACAGAATTATATCGCACACTTCGATGGGAACGAAAATGTAAAGGACAATTTGTAGTTTATCAATGTGGTTCACGGACTGTTCATCGATTTGTTGTTCGACTTTATGTTTTTTTGGGATATTTCTTCCTTGGAGTTTGCTTTAATCAACTTATGGTTGATGTAAGCAAATATACAATTGGAAGACATCGACCACATTTTATGAGTATTTGTCAACCAAATGTCGGATGGAAATCTTGTCCCAGTGATCGCACATATATTACTCAATTTGAATGTAATGGTACCGAAAAGCGTTTGATTCATGAAGCTATGCTTTCATTCTATTCTGGACATGCTTCCTTTTCATTCTATGTTGCTGCATTTATTTCGGTAATATTTTTTTTAAATTGTGTGTTACAATTGTTTTAATTTTAGTTATATCTTCGAGCACGGCTTTATCGTCCAATCTTTTCACGGCTTATCATCCCAGCCATTCAATTCTTTTTATTCTTTGGTGCTGCATTTGTTGCATTTTCTCGTATCTCAGGTACTGTAATTTTTATTTATTTAAGAAATATGTTTTTACAAAAAATGCAAATTTCAGATTACAAGCATCATTGGAGTGACGTTCTTGTTGGTTCAATTGCTGGTACATCAATTGGTTTCATCAATGCTCTTTACATTGCTGAAGTCTTTAAACGCCGAGAAATTCCGCCTGCCCATGATTCTGGCTGTCAATTTGGCTTGATTCCATTGGATTCTCGAGCTGTTACAGATATTGAAGAAGGCATTGGTGTTGGAATTCCAATTGGGGCTTCAAGACATCAAAATGTCTTTGCTTCCCGTTCAATTGTTATGAATAACGACGGTGGTGGACCTGCATCATTGAATAACATGGAAATGAATAACAAGAATCGTACTGAATCTAAAACGTTGGTTCATTATTAATATTTTGATCTCACCAAAAAATTATAATATTTTGGGCTGTTTTGATCTCATATTTTTTTGGCATTTTTTCTCTCGCTTTTTACAGCATTGCTTTATTTTTCCTTGACATACAAAATCGCTCCAAAACTGTCCTGTTTGAAATTTTACAAAGTTCTTTTTTTCCTATTTTGCTTTCTTTTTGTTGCTTTAACATTTGTTTTACCTAATCTTATTAATAATTATATTAATACTATGTTTATTTATTCAAAAAATACCCTGATACTGTATCCTGAAATTTACGTCCAAAATGTTGTCTTTATTTTACATGTTTTTTTTTACTTTTATCGATTTGTTTTTGTTTTAAAAAAATTTAAATAATAAACACGCTGCTGCTTTTTTATTTATTTCTAACAAACAAAAACACGATGATTTAAAGGTTTCTTTAAATTAAACTTTAGGTCATTGAATCCATCACCAGAGATTGATCAAAATGCACTATATCGAAATGAAATATATCTTGATCCGGAGCTTGTTTTTCCAATCAATAGTCAAAAAAAGGAATTTTGATTAAATTTTAGAAATAGTATTTGTTTTTTTTTCACCTACTTTTTTTTGTCACATTCACTCTATTCGGGCCTTTATCTTTTTTATTGGGAAATTTTATTGAATATAATTACAAAATGGATACTGTAACTCCCTGTGTTTTTCGAAAATGAAATTTTTAAAAACTTTTTTCTGTTACTGTCCTTTTTACCAATTGTTGTTACCATCTTTTTTACAGTAATATTTTTTTCGATTTTTATTCGAACAAATTTTCCCTTTATTATTTTCTTGCCAGTTTTTCCTTTGTTTTATTTGTTGCATTTTTTGCGCCTGTTTTTATTTGGATTTTTTGTTGAAAAAAAATAACAAATAATTTTTAACCTGTGTTTTTCCCAACAAAGCTTTTATCCATTAAAAAGTTAAAAATTGACAAAATTTGGTTTTCAAAATTATGTCACATAAAATATATGTATTTTTCAGAGAAATGATCTATCGCTTCAATGATCCAACAGAATATAAATAATAGAATACTGTCAGTTTTGAATACGGTAAACACATCGCAGGAAAAATCTCTAATCTCTCTTTTTTATTAAGTTTCTTTTTAATTATTGGCATAAAAATTTATTGTAAAAAATTAGAGTCATTGATTTTTTTTAAAACAAAAGTTGCTTTTTTTTCATAAATAAATAAAAGATATTCTTCGACAATGTCTTGGCTTAAAAAAGTTTTAAAAGTGAACGTGGAAAAAATGTGCCATGAATGAAGAAAAAAAGTACTGTTAAAGACAAAAAAAGAGAATTGCGTGTTCCAACGAAAAAAAAACAAAACAAATTCATGCATTGAAAATAAACTTTTGTTTAACACTTTCATTTCTTTGACAAAAAATATATTGTACGAAACAAAGTAAAACATCATTTTTTAATATTAGCCTCTATTTTCTTATTATTTAGACACATCAAAGAGTCTAGTGGGATTGTGTATATATATATTTTTTATTCCATATTATTATTACTTGCTTGCTTAAATTACATTTTGCTTTTTCATATTTCAAATTATACAACGCCATTTGCATTGCATTCATTCCCAAGAAGAACAACTTAAAAAGGTTAAAAATTAATTTTCCCTTTTGTTAAAAATTTAAAAAATAGTGTAATAAAGTAAGTGGAAAAAAAAGAAGCAGAGTGAAAAAGAGAAAATATGATTGAAAGAAAAATTAAAAATTCATCAACGGTTGTCGCGATGGCAGCAACATCCTCGGCAATTGTGCCATCCCGAGTACGAGTACCTTCACATCCGAGACCATTTCCATCAACGACAACGGCATCATCATCAATAAATGCAGCGTCATCAAAGAAAAAAATGCGAAATTTTAACAAATTTAAAATACCTCCAAAAACAACTTCTTTGGCAAATAATAATTCTGATTTAAAAAATAATGGTAAGTGTATTTTTTTGTTTACTGTCATTTTTTATTCGCTTTGGTACCGAAGAAAAGTTAAATGTTAGAAGCCAAAAATTTGTTGTTTTGCATATTCTTTAATTGTTTTTTGATTTGTTATTTATTTTCATTGAGCTTTGCTTTTTTCGTA